>CAUYON010163821.1:0-16916 GCA_963573935.1 Arctocebus calabarensis | reverse complement strand
TAGGTCAATTTCTTGTGAATTTCCTAGGCCTCAATTCCATGAATGGACTGTATCCATTCATTGATACATTCATTCACCTTGCCCCCGGTGGAAGGGACTGTAGTCATTCGTTTCCTGGCCAAGGAACCCATACACCTATATATACCCTGAGACTAAAGGCCTAAAGGAGGCCCAGAAAGACTGGGAGAGAAACTAAGAGAGCTTCTCTCTCCCCACTTGAATTCTCTCCCTCTACCAGGAGCTTTAGTGTTTTCTGTATTCTTTTCTGTAAATAAATTCTGTCTTACCACTGCGGGGTAGGGGGGGAAATAATGTAATGAAGAATAATAAAATACATGTATTTTTAAAAAAAAAAGAATCGAAGAAACTCACTTTCGGTTCCCCTACTACCCTGTCCCCTCATTCTCTATCTGATCTTTTAACACAAAAACCTTCAAATCCTGCCACCATGCTGCATTCTTAACTTTCAAACCTCTCTCTTATCTGACCCATCATTATCTTTTAACACAAGTCCCACACTAAATCCTGCATCTCTCTTGCCTACTCCCTCTGACTCATCACCCACTCACGATTGCCTTCAAACACTAGACACTCTTCTGCCTTGCCTCTCCAACATACAAGAAGGACCTCTTCATAATACTGATTTCCTCTAATTTTCAGATGGCAGTTCCTTCATGTATAAGGAAATTAATAGAGCAAGCTATACAATTGTGTCCTCCAATGAGATCATCGTGGCACATTCTCTCCCTCTTCTGCCACTAACCAAGAAGCAGAACTAATAGCACTAACCAGAGTCTTCACCCTAGCATGAGATAAGTCTCTCACTATCTATACTAACTTTAAGTACACAGTCCACATATTATTATCCCATGCAGCTATATGGAAAGAACGAGGCATATGTAACACCAAAGGTAACCCTGTTCTTAACTCTCACTTTGTTATCAAACTACTAGAAGCTTCTAAATTGCCTAAGACTATAGGCATTGTCCATTGCCATTCACGTCAATCTAACCACTCACCTATATCAAAGGATAACAACCTAGCCGACCGTGCAGCATGTACAGCCGCTCTCCAACACTCATCTCCTGACACCTCCTCTCACCTCCTACTTATTTCTGCTCCTATTACTGCTACAGTAAAGGAAACAAATAAGCCTCCCACTCGTGACCTCCTCATCTATCTCCACAAGTTGTTTCACCCCAACTTTCAGACTTTACTACAATTTCTCAAAGCTTCATTTCCTCTCTCACAGATAGATTCAGAATTTCTAAATCAACTTACATCATCCTATGAAATCTGCCAGCGTTCCAACCCACAAACAAAGTCTCATTTCCCACACTTTCCAACTCACCAGGCTAGGGGACTTCCTCCTGAAACAGACTGGCAACTTGATTTCACACACATGCCTAAGATCAAACGTTATAAATACCTCTTAGTATTAGTAGATACCTTCTCATGTTGAATTGAAGCCTTTCCTACTACAAACAAGAGAGCTACCACTATTGGCTCTATCATACTCAAAGACATTATTCCCCACATTGGGATCCCCTGTTCTTTACAGACTGACAATGGACCTGAATTCACCTCCACCATTTCTCAAACCTTAACCAAAGCCTTAGGTATCCCATAGCACTTGCATATGACTTTCCATTATCAATCTTCAGGGAAAGTTGAAAGGTCTAACATATCCCTAAAATCTACCTTAACCAAACTTTTGCTCAAACTTCACTTAGACTGGGTCACTCTTCTACCTCTGGCACTTCTACACCTACATTCTCCGCCAAAGAAACCCTCCAACCTCTCTCCTTTTGAGTTGATGTTTTTTCTTTGTTAATAAGTCTAAAATCATCACTAACAAAGTCCCATCACTCCAAAAAAGCCTCGAACTCTGAACAAAAACAAAAGTACGGCTCGGCGCCTGTGGCTCAAGGGGCTAGGGTGCCAGCCGCGTACACTTGAGCTGGAGGGTTCGAATCCAGCTCGGGCCCACCAAACAACAATGATGGCTGCAACCAAAAAATGGCCAGGTGTTGCAAGCGCCTGTGGTCCCAGCTACTTGGGAGGCAGAAGCAGGAGACTCACTTGAGCCCAGGAATTGGAGGTTGCTGTGAGCTGTGATGCCACAACACTCTACCCAGGGTGACAGCTTGAGGCTCTGTCTCAAAAATAAATAAATAAATAAATAAAAAAACGAATGTGAATCAGAGTCATCAGGCTTCTTCTCTTGATTCACTTAAAACTCACTCTGGGTTGCACATCTACCTTTCCTCACACCTATAAGCATGACTCGTTTTATTCAAACTCAACTTTCAAAGTTGTCTCAATAGGTAACTACTCAGTTCATGCTCCAAACCTACACCCCAGATACAGCTCCCAACCTACAACAAAAAGAAACTGTTCTTTGTGAATGGGCTACACTCTACTCCAGGCCATAAGACTTTCCTGAACACCACTTCTAAATAGCCACTGCTAAAAGGACAGTCTGAAAGCAAAAACTTACACCCTCCCAGCGAAAAAGATCATAATCACCCTCTAGTTGGGCAATTAAAACTATGTGCCCCTCTCAGCAGGAAGAAACTACAGAAGAGAGAACTTAAAGTCCCCTATCCCGAGGCCAACCCTCTATTTTTAATATATCAAGAAGGGAGGAACGTTAGGTAATTGCCCCGGAAAAGCCCCTTCCTCCTTTCAACAGACCAAGACTAGCTAGTTCACTCTTAAAGTTACAGCTCCTTTCCAACAACAAGATGTTGCCTACTAAACATCTCCTTATCTCCCAGTCACAAAACTTACTTCATCTCCCTATCCCAATTACCCATTGAAAATTTCAAACTTATGGCCTGACCCTAACGGCTCTTCCCACCAGAGCAGTAACTCCTTATTGGCTATTCTACCATCCTGTCACCGTTCTAAGACTTCCCCTAACCAAACCTATATAAGGCGTGCTTTTCTTTTGGTGCTCTCTCTCTTTTTTCCCTTCTCTCTCTCTTTCCTTCTCTCTCTCTCCTTCTCTATCTCTCTCTCTTCCCTTCTCTCTCTCCTTTCTCTCTCCCCTTCTCACTCTCTCTCTACCTCACAACACTCTCTCTTTCCCTCTCTTCCTCTCATCTCTCTTTCCCGCTCTCTTTCCCTCTCTCTATCTCTCTCTCTCCCCTTCTCTCTCTCTTTATCTCTCTCCCCTTCTCTTTCTCTCCTTCTCTATCTCTCTCTCTCCTTCTCTCTTTCTCTCCTTTTCTCTCTCTTTCTCTCTTTCTCTCTCTCTCCCCCTCTCTCTTTTCTCTCCTCCTTGCTGCTCTGCAGCATCCCTCTCCAATAAAGACCTTTTGTACAAGCCTTGGTGGTCTGTGAGATCTCTGCTGGTTGAGCACTGCCCTTTCAAGAATAATCTTTCATCTTTGGGTCCAAAACCTCTCAGTTTGCCCAAACTCACTTTCCTCCTTACTAACCATAGCCTGGCTGTCTGTGGGGAATTCTCTCTGACACCACTGTAACAAGCCTTATCAGTGGCTGCCTTCTTCTAGGTTGTATGGGCCCTTCTTTGGTTCCTAAGTCCTAATTTATTTAAGTCAGTAATTCTCCAAGTATGATCTGAGAACTCCTGGAATCCCAAAGATGCTTTCAGACAGCAAACTCAAACCTCTTTTCATAATGTTATTTGCCTTGAATTTTTACTCTTATTCTTTCACAATTATACCAAAGGAGTTTTTTGGAGATCACATGATATAGGATGTCATCACTTGGACAGTGAATAAAATGTGTGCTTGTATATGCTAATATTTTCTAGAATTTTCTAAGATTTAGCGTATGTGTTTTCAGCAATTAATTCAGCTTGATCTCACTACTTCTATTGTGCTATATTACTAGTATCTTTAGTTATATCTAACTCCTATAATATCTGTAACCTTATTATAATCCAAAAATTATTATTTTTAAATACCATAGTTTTCCTTGCATCTATGTAGAAATATAGGAATAAGTGCATGAAGATGTCCTGAGGTCAAGAAATTTGAGAACCATAGGTTTAAGCCAATCGGGATCTCTTTTTATGGGAGAATGTGACAATGTCTTTACTCATGAGACAGAAAGAGGGTGGTATTCTGGGAAATGTTTCCTTAATCATTTTTTTTTTCTTTTTTAAATTCCAGATTAATGTGAGGGTACAAACCATTAGGTTATAATGTTTGCATTTGTGAGGTAGAGTTCCTATTATAGTTGTGTCCTGCATCCAAGAGGTGTGCCATATACCTTTACATTGTGCCCATTAAGTGAAAGCACACCAATTCCCCTTCCTCCTCTCCTCTCTCCCCTCTTTTGTACCCCCTTTTCCAACTTGAATTGAATCAAGTTTTCCTCCTTTGTGGGTGTATATTAGTCCATCTACTGGCTTCATATTATAATTGAGTACATTGGATACTTGTTTTTTCATTATTGTGATACTTTACTAAGAAGAAAGTGTTTCAACTCCATGTAGATTAATACAAAATATATAAAGCCCTCATCTTTTTATGACTAAATAGTAGTTCATGGTGTACATATACCACAATTCATTAATCCATTCCTGGATTCTTGGGCATTTAGGTTGTTTCCACACATTGGCGATTATAAATTGAGCTGTGATAAACAATCTAGTGCAAATATCCTTATGATAAAATGACATTTTTTCTTCTGGGTAGATGCCTAGTAATGGGATTTGGGGATAAAATAGAAGGTTTATTTTGAGTTCTTTGAGGATTCTCCATACTTTTTTCCATAGAGGCCATATTAGTTTGCCATCCCACCAACAGTTTAAAAGTATTCTCTTTGCTCCACTGTTTGCTTGGTCTTAAAAAAAAAAAAAAAAAAGGAAGCAACCGTTCCTTGGTTCATCTCTCTATTTTTTTTTTTTTTTTTTGGTTGCAGCCATCATTGTTGTTTGGTGGGCCCGGGCTAGATTCAAACCTGCCAGTTCAGGTGTATGTGGCTGGCGCCTTAGTCGCTTGAGCCACAGGCACCAAGCCCATCTCTCTGTTTTTTTTAAAGCATAGAATGTCAAACCATGTTGGTTTGTCTCTTGATATTTTACTGTGTTTTAGTCCATTTGCATTGCTATAAAAGAATACTTTATAGCAATTTATTTATGTAATGCTGTGTAAATAATTTTTAATTTAAAGGAGTTTAAAAATTTTTTAGTATTGTTTTTCTCTGTCATCCAAGCTGGAGTGCAGTGGCACTATCATATCACTTCGGAATCATAGCTTACTGAAGCCTCAGATTCCTGAGTTCAAGCAATCCTCAGCATCCTGAGTAGCTGAAACTATAGGCACACCATCACCCCCAGAAAGAGGTTTTGTCTGGCTCTTGATTCTGCAGGTCATATAAGAAGCATGGCACAAATATCTTCTTGGGTTTTGATGATAGCCTCAGGAAGCTTCTAGTCACGGTGAAAAATGAAGGGGAGCCAGCATGTGCGGAACACATGATGACAGAGAAAAGGGGGAGGAGAAAAAGAGAGAGAGAAAGGAGAGATGTGCCAGACTATTTTAAACAACCAGCTCATGGGTGAACTCTGAAGGAAACTAGTAGATTGAGGACTCATCCATTACAGCTAGGATGACCCCCAAACCATTCATGAAGGATCTGCCCTCATTATACAAATATCTGTCATTAGGCTCCACTTCCAAGATTGGGGATCATTTCAACATGAAGTTCACAGAGTCAAATATTCAAAGTGTGGAACCCAGACTGGAAGTGATGCTCAGCAGCCAGCAAGGCCAAGTAGCCTCTTAGAACAAATTTACTGCACTGAGTCTCACAGAATTGCAATGTGGAAAGGAGTGAGTGCATAAGGTACTTACTTAATCAAGCAACCCTGAAGCCCTGTTGCCTTAGGATTTCTTGTGTAAGATAATGCATTTTGTTATTTGAGCCAGTTAAATAGTGTTTGAAGTTACTTGCAGCTTAATTAATTAATTGATTAACGTACTTGTTATATGTAGTCTTGGTGGCCAGTAAAACCCACTATAAAAATATGATATTCATAATCAGGGGCTTGGTGCCTGTAGCTGAGCGGCTAGAGCACCAGCCACATACACCGGAGCTGGCAGGTTCAAATCCAGCCCAGGCCTGCCGAACAACAATGACAACTCCAACCAAAAAAACCCAAATAGCTGGGCATAGTGGCGGGCGCCTATAGTCCCAGCTACTTAGGAGGCTGAGGAAAGAGAATAGCTTAATCCCAAGAGCTTGAGGTTGCTGTGAGCTGTGACACCACAGCACTCTACCCAGGGCAGCATTGTGAGAAAAAAAAAAAAAGCCTGAATAGGTTAAATCTTACCTGTTTTTTCCCTGATATGTAGAGAGGAGTGGGATTATAACCTAAGGGTAGCTAACCATAGCTATCTTTGAATCATAAACAAAGAAAACAAGAATAGAGGAAAGTGTTAAGTTGTTCACTCTTCATTCCTACAGTCCCCTTATTTCCTGACACACATGGGTTGTACAAGCATTTACCAGTAATCCAATAATACTCTAGCTAAAGTTGATTTCTGTTGTACACAACCAATAACCTTAATAGAGTTTCAGGGACAGAGATAGGAATACTCCAGCCACAGACGAAACTTACTAAATGCAGAATACAAATGTCTTCATACAATAACTAAGAAAATGCCATGAAGGGTATGTTAAACAGTTTGATGAAAACATTACAGATTGTTTATGAAACCAGCACATTGTACCCCTTGATTGTACTAATGTACACAGCTATGATTTAATAAAAAAGAAAAAGTGCTCTCTGTTTCATTTTGTTCCATTAGGCAAATATCACTCAAAAATCTGTATCTCTCTTGGCTCTGGTTCTCTGCTCAATTGGTCAGCCACTCCATAAATTAATTATGTGGCATATGTTTTGTAGGGTAACTGAGTGTACACTTTGCTTGTGTCACCTATCTCTGTGTTGGATCAGACACAGAAGTCAGACTTCTGGATACAGGAGTCTGAAGCTCACAAGCATTGTAGAATGTGAGGAGTTTGAACCAGCAATAAGTAGGTCATCCATTCATTCAGTCAGCAAATGTTTACAGAGTATCTAACTGTTCTAAAATAAGAATACATCAGTTAACAAAATAGACACAGTCCCTGTCTTTGTGGAGCTGACTTTCTAGTTAGAGACACAAATATTAAATAATCCACTGTACAAATATTTAACTCCAGTAAATACTAGGAAGAAAAAGTACATGGTACCTTGAGAATATGCAGTTGGGTCTTTCAGATGTCAAAAGGTGAAAAGGTGCCTCAAAGAATCATGCCAAGCAGAGTTAATAGCAGAGGTTTATTAAGAGCATCTGGCAGCAGATGGGCTGCCACTGAAAATGGAAAACTGCAACAGCACTGGGTTAGAGTAAGGGGCCTATTTTAAAGCAATTCAGGGTGTGCTGCACATGCAGCTCAGTAGATGGTAGAGGTGCCCAATGACAGAGATCAAAGATCAATCCTCTGGAGGCCTTGTAAAAGGTCAAAGTGTTACCTGCTAGTTGTCTTCTGTAACCTGGAAAGAATGTTTTAACAGAACCAGAAAAACAAGGAGAGTTCCGGCTTGGCGTCTGTGGCTCAACAGGTTAAGGCTCCAGCCATGTACACCTGAGCTGGCGGGTTCGAATCCAACCCGGGCCCGCCAAACAACAATGATGGCTGCAACCAAAACATGGCTGGGCATTATGGCGGGTGCCTGTAGTCCCAGCTACTTGGGAGGCAGAGGCAAGAGACTCGCTTGAGCCCAGGAATTGGAGGTTGCTGTGAGCTGTGATGCCACAGCACTCTATCCAGGGTGACAGCTTGAGGCTCTGTCTCAAAAAAAAATAAAAAATAAAAAATAAAAAATAAAATAAAATATAAACACTATGGTATTATATACAAAGGAAAACAAACTCATTCACAGTAACTAATCAGTAATATAATTGTATCTGTTGAGCAGATAGGCATACGGCTGGGGTCTCACTTGGGAGAGATCAGAGAGATTGATATTCTCCTTCAACCCTCAAGAGAGAAAAATTTCCACCTATGGTATGTCATGGACTAGATGGTAAATAGTTTGAGAACATTTGTCTTCCACATGGGGGTGCTGCTGGGTGTCCCCTTCATATAGCTGAATGGGTAAGTTGTATCACTTACTCACCCAAAGAAAATTATAGTTTTGGTTATGCTTGTGGGTGTTTTTCCAAAAATCAGTTAGTAAAACAATTAGTAAAATTTAGCAGTTTTTAATTTGTTTTTTATTGGTACTTCTAAAGAGACAGGCTCTTACTATGTTTTCCCAGGCTAGAGTGTAATGTAGCGGCTATTCTTAGGTGCAATTATAGAGCACTACATCCCTGAACTCCTGAGCTCAAGGGATCCTCCTGCCTCAGCCTGTTCCAGCTCATTTGTATTTTTTTGGAGAATTTCCTCTACAGATGATTTTCCCTATCTCTATTGGCTGCTTGTCTATTTTTTTTTTATTAATTTCTAGGGCAGCACCTGTGGCTTAGTGAGTAGGGCAGTGGCCCCATATGCTGGAGGTGGTGGGTTCAAACCCAGCCCCAGCCTAAAACTGCAAAAAAAAAAAAAAAAAACCAAATAAATAAAATAAAATTTCTAGAGTCCTTCAAATAATCTTGAAATTAGTTTCTTTTACATGTTACAAATAACTTCTTCAAAACTAATTATATAACATTGATTATGACTTTATATCACATAAATTTTTATGTAGCCAAATATATCAAGACCGAGAAAGTAAAGAAGAGAGAATTAAAAATAGCCACTGAGGGAAAGAAAAATAGAAGTGATGGAAAAAATTTGATTGTTCATTTGTATTCCTGAACTACAGTCTGAAATCTATAATATATGTGTGCTTTGCTTTGCTTAACAAACTATTCAATGAGTGTTTAAACAACACAATGAGTGTTTCAATTTAAAATGTCCTATAAAATTATAATCTGAAGATACTCAGCCAATAGCCAACATAGTCCTCTTAATAGTGAAAACTGGAAGAATCACCAGAAACAGTGCAAGAATACCTACTACTTTTCCTACTATTCCCAATTATTCTAGATATCCTTTGGTAGAAGTAAGAGAAAAGGGGGAGCTGAAACTACAACTACATATAGATGATACCACAATTTATTTGTAAAATCCAAAATAAATTTTAAATAATTCAACCTAAAAAAATATGTGCAGAAAGGAAGATGGTTACAAATATGTCTACACCCAAAAATGTATAACAGGAAAACAGATCACATACCAATTGGCATACACATATTATACCGAGGAATATACTTAGCAAAATGATGCTGGACTTTTATGCGGAGAAAGCCATTCAAAATTTCCTGAAACAAAGAATTGAATAAACAGAGATACACCAAGCTCCAAGATTACATATTTTCCATCCTAACACTCTTATATTAATAACTACTTCTAAGTTCAACCTAAATCTCAATGCTATTTTTTTTTTTTTGATGAAAGGAAAGGGCAAGGAACCTGATCAAATTATTTCTGAATTCTCTTGGAATAATAAATATATTAACTAAGAAAATGTTGTAAAAGTAATGAGGGCAAGTATATGCCCAATAAGATATGTTTGGTAAGCCTACAATAACTAAAATATCTAAGAATAGAGAAATGAATGTACCACAGAAACATTTATACACTTAAAAATTCATGAATGTCACAATGGTGACATTAGTGGGAAATAGGAAAAGATGATTTATAACTGGCTAATCTCTTGAAAAGAAGAAGAGAGCCCTTTTTCATAATCAGTATGTCTAGATTAGAAAGAAATGATACAACCACAAGTTAGAAAAAGCCCTAAGCATGACAGTCAAGGCTAACATAGAGACATCAAGATGTTTAGCATAAAAATTATTAAATGCCTATAAAGTTCTAAAGACCCAGAAAGAGAAGTCATAAGTACAGATCAAATGGAGGGAAAATTGCAACTTTTGACAGTTTTATAATCTATTTAATCAAGAAAAGAAACACTTTTTGAAAAAGTACATAAAAGACTCAAGCAGGCATTTCACAAAGAAAATGCAAATTGACCAATGAACACAAGAAAAAGTTCAACCTAATTAGTAATCAAAGAAATGCAAATTAAAACAACAAGATACCATTTTTTGCCTTTTAGATTGGCATGAGATCAAAATAATGCTCATGATGGTGCAGTTAAAGGAAAGCATTCCTCATGCTGGTGGGAAATGCAAAGTGGTAGCTGCTGGAGAACAAGTCAGGAGTGTGTATCAAAAGATTTCAAAATGTTAATTGCAGTAATATTTATAATAGCAAAAACATTTCAAGCAATATTCATGTTCTTCAGTAGGAGGATAGTTGAATTAATCTAATCATAGTCATCTTTTGCAGCTCATGAATACAAGTAAATGAGATTTCAGTTCTGGTCTGGAAAGATATTCATCCTAAGAGATCTGAGTAAGTATAATAAGAATAAATTACAAAGTAATCTCAGGAATTTGACCCACTTTTATTAAAGGAATTAAAAAGAGACCCTGGTGGAAAACAAAACAAACTTAATATTGATTACCTATTAACAAGATATGAAGTAGGGAATATTAGATTAATTTTTTCTAATAGGGCAGCACCTGTGGCTGAGTGAGTAGGGCGCTGGCCCCATACACCAAGGTTGGCAGGTTTGAACCCGGCCCAGCCAAACTGCAGCAAAAAAAATAGTCAGGGGTTGTGGCAGGCACCTGTAGTCCCAGCTACTCGGGAGGCTGAGGCAAGAGAATCAGCTAAGTCTAAGAGCTGGAGGTTGCTGTGAGCTGTGACACTATAGCACTCTACTGAGGACGACAAAGTGAGACTCTGTCTCTCGAAGAAAAGAAAGTTCTTATAAACCTCCACAATTTTCTGTTCCTAAAGTCATAATTACATGTGATAATTTTTTTAATAGAGAAAAGGAAAATGCTTTAATGGTTTTGATCCAGAAATTTACTTCCAAGAATTTATTCCAAGAGAATAAATAATACGCACAATTCAGCTAAAAGAATGCTTACATTATTTTAGTGAAACTTGGAAACAACCTAAATGTGTAATAATAGAATATTGTTTATACAAAATAAAGTATAGCATTAGTTTTGTATACACTTATTGAATACATAAAATATATGTAATCTTTTAAATGCATGTAAATATGAATATATATAAAAACTTAGAAGGATGAGATTGTACTTTACTTTGTTTATATCAATTTCTAGTTTTCCACCACAAAAATATTTCTGTGATTAACTGACAAGAAGATTCTTTCCTTTACTTGTTCTGAAAGAGTTTACCTGTTTTAATTTAAAAAATACCATTCTAGGGACGGGTGGGTTGGCTCACACGTAGAATCCCAGCACTCTGGGAATCTGAGATGGGTCAATTGCCTGAGCTCACAAATTCGATACCAGCCTGAGCAAGAGTGAGACCCTGTCCCTAAAAATAGCCAGGCATTGTGGCAGGTGCCTCTAGTCCCAGATATTTGGGAGGTTGAGGCAGGAAAATGGCTTGAGGCCACGAGTTTGAGGTTGCTGTGAGCTACAATGCCACGACACTCTACTGAGAGTGACAAAGTGAGAGAGACTCTGTATCGAAAAAAATTAAAAAAAAAAATAAATTCCACTCCCTAAAAAATAAAAGTAGTTAATATCTAATGCTATATTCCAGATACTACCTTGCACACTTCACTTGTATTATCTAATTTAATCCTCACAAAAATTCTTACAAAAAGTAGATTCTTTTTCCTAAAAGAAAAGAAACTCAAGAAAGAATTAAAGTAACTAGTCCCTGGGTCATATACCTGGTAGGGGACAGATTCAAGATTTGAATCCAAGCTTTTAGGTCTTTCTTAAAGACCTTCTTTAAGAAAATACATTCACTCTGGGAGGCAGAGGGGGTGGATTGCCTGAGCTCTCAAGTTCGAGATCAGCCTGAGCAAAAGTGAGACCTTGTCTCCAATAGCCTGACATTGTGGCGGGTGCCTGCAGTGCCAGCTACTAAGGAAGCTGAAACAAGAGAATTGCTTGTGCCCAAGAGTTTGAGGTTGCTGTGAGCTGTGATGCCACGGCACTCTCCCCAAGGAGACAAAGCAAGACCCTTTTTTTCCTCAAAAAAAAAAAAAGAAAGAAAGAAAATAATATATATTAATTAACCTGCTTATCTATTTTGTTTTTTATTAAGGTATAAGTTACTTACAATAAACATTCAGATTTTTAAAGGCACAATTCTATGAGTTTTCTTAAGTGTATCCTGTTAAAGATACAGAATTTTTCCATTATATCAGAAAGTTACCTCACACCACTTTCCAGGTAATCTCTTACAACAATGATTTTAATTATCACCATAGCTTGTTGCACTTTCTGAAACTTCATGTAACTGTAACTATGAAGTATGTGATCTTTTGTGTCTGGTTTATTTTATTTAACCCTAAGGCTTTTTAGATTTATCCATATTATTTTCAAATTTTTAATTGGATTAGTAGGAGTCAAGAAATTACTTATATTCACAAGATCAATAAAGGATAGTATTATTTTTTTAAAACAACTGTATGCCTTTTCTTAAAGGATTTCCTGGTCCGACTTTCCCCAACTTTCAATGATTTGCTTTTTTTCTGGATGTTTGTTTAAATTACAGATTTATTTTTTCCCCCAGTTTTATCATGATATAATTGACAAAAATTATATATATTTGTGATGTACAACATGATGTTTTGATATGTGTACATATTGTGAAATCATTAAATCAAGGTAATTAACACATCCATTACCTCACATACTTTTTGCTGTGGTAAGAACATTTAAAATTTAATCTCAGATAAAAAATTGTATATATTTATGATGGATAACATGATGTTTTATGTCTATACTGTGAAATTATTAAATCAAGATAATTAACCATCCATTATCTCACATACTCTTTTTGCATGTTAACAACATTTAAAATCTAATCTTAGCAATTTTCAGCTATACACCATAGTCACCATGATGTACAATAGACCCAGAACGTCTTCCTCCTATTTAACTGAAACTTTGTACCCTTAGCCAACATCGCCCCACTTCCTCCTTTCCTCCCCCTTCCCTCCATCAACCCCTGGAAACCCCCATTTATACTGTCTGCTTTTGTGAGTTCCCCTCTTTCTAAATTTCACATACACATGAGCTTTTAAATACAGTCAAATTTAAAACAGTCAGTGAATCACACTTCTACCTGTAGTCCTTAGGAAAGCCACAAGACAGCAAATGTACTGAGCACTATTTCATCAGAAACTGAGGTGGCTTTCAAGAAGTTGGAAGTTATCCCGGGAACACCCAGACATGAAGATTCTGAAAGTCCCTGCAACAATCCGAACCGAGTTTCCTGTCTCCCTGCAGAGGCTTCTAGACTCTTCCCTGCATTTGTCACAAACTAAAATCTGGGATTTTCACACTTTTGCCAACGTGCCAAGAATCAACTAGGAGGAAGAACTAGACTCGGAATATGTAGTTTTTACTTGAAATGAAAAAAAGGATAATTGATTTATAAAAAAATAATTTTCACAAATTTCTTACAATAAGCCAATGTTCCTCAGCCCTCTATCTCTTTCAGAACAGATATACTGTAAATCTCTCAGGTGTCAATACCCTGCATAGAAATTCTGATTTACTACCTATCTCAGCAATATTAATCATTTATATGTTATATGAGTGCATCTGTCCAGTTCTAATCAGAGGATTCACTTGATTTTGAATACAATTATTTCCTAACATGTGTAAAGATATGTAGAATAAGAGCTTTAAGGAAAATTGTTCTTCACTCTGGTTGTGGTCTTCAGGAATAAAACATGTTAGAATTCTGTGAACTTAAAATGTTTGTATTTAAGGCTCAGATTACTCAATCATCAGATTAGATGGTGCTTCTCTCTGCCTTTGTTTTGTTTTTGACGTTCTTAAGATGTGAGCAGTGCAGCAACTAGTTCTGTGGGGCAGCAGGACGCTGGCTTCCCAGGGTTGGAGGAGAGCTAAGGTCCTCAGGTTTCTGGTAGCGAGCCCCAGGGCTAACCTCGGTGAAGGCTAAGGATTCTGAAGATCACCTGATCGGCTGAGCTGGACATCTAAGGTCACTGCTTCTCCTCAACCCCCACCCCCACTGCAAAACACTCTTTGAACAGTCTTAGGATACACAAACATTTATAAGTAATATGATTAAAGAGAAAGATTAAACCATTTTGAGATTAGACTATTATTTGGAGTTGATCAAAATAGACTACTCATATAACCGCTTTGTGGAATTACCTTAAGAATGACTCAGACTCATTTTATTCTCCATATGAATAAAAAAACTACTGCTTTTTATAAAGTGTTTATTAATTAATGAGTGCTAAAAAAATTAGGTCTTATACCTCTGTTTCAATTTTCATCTACAAAATAGCTGCTCTGATTCCCATGCTAGCCACCCCTCCTATAGTACAAGTTTCTGCCACAAATAAAGCAATTGTTTTCATAATTGTATACAAAAGCCACATTTTCATATGCAAACCTAACACATGTAGATAATACATCAAAACAGGAGTAATAAAAAAAAAAGAAAGAAAACACTGTCACCACATACTTTAAGGCATTTATTTCAAATGTAACTTTAATTTCACCTTAATGTGAAAGCGTACCTTTATTCATGAAAAATACGACGTAAAACTTTATCCATAAATTAATAGATATTTGATGTCAGTAGATAAAAATACGCACAGCTATAGAACCATTTGCAGATTATGAAAATTAGATCCCTATGAATAATATGTGATTTTTGCTTTGTGGCATGTGGTTTATTATTTGAAGTCTATGAGTTCATTAGTATCATACTGGTTATAGCTAGTTGTTTCAGAACATTAACTGTCCCCTCACATTACTTACAGAGATACTGGGACCATCTGTTCTTGCGAGGGATTTAAGTATACGTCTATTGGATATCATGCTATTTATTTAATTCAGCACCCACTTCCTATTGTTGTATTTTCTTGGGGGAAAAAGTCAATTTAATTACAGGGAATAAAGATAACCTCTCCTGGCAGGTTACCCTGTCACCATGAGAGCAAAGCCGGACCCGCCTGAAGTAGGTTACAGTGGTTAACAAGAAGAGCAAAACCAACAACACTTAAGAATATTTAGCAAAGGTTTAACAAAAATAGAACAGGGAATGGCACTTTTAAAAATATTACTGTAAGCCTGGGGCTTGTCTAAATCAATCTTGGCACATCTGTCTGACGCAGACCGTAAACAGGATTAGAGCTGGATTTATCTGCTTGGCGCTAATTGTGCTCACAGTTTCTGCACATGGCCACTTTTTAAAATACTGCCTGAAAAACAGGCCTGCCTGGTAGACGGCTCCCACAATGTCGTGGAGATACACACTTACGGTATAGTAGATGGTTAAGCAATGTGATGTCTCACAATTTTTTTTTTTTGCTCTTCAGAATTAGTTATCTAATCCCCTAATTAAAAATACAAAATTCTGTTTGAATACACCACATACTGAGATAAATCTGTGAAGCAAGGGACCAATAAATTTGAATACACTTTAATTGTAAGAAGAAAACACAATTTAATTGTTAATAATCAGGTTAAACTAGGGTTTAAACAAACAGGGCTGCTCCTGTAGTTAACAGAAAACGCATCACGATGTATTACTGTCCTCAAGAATTATGACACAACATGTGTTAGCAGAAAAGCTCAAGTGCCTATGTACGGGCAGATATCAAGAGTGACAATGAAGAAATAAATAGTCTTCTCATCCAGTAAAAGAATTAGAAAACTTTCAATTTATTTTCAGAAAGGGAACAAAATTGCAAATCCAATGTCCAAATGTCACATTTTGGTCAAATAAAAATTAATATTGAATTTCTGTCTGTAAATCTTTTTCATTTAATTATTTCTGCAGTGTATAAACAGCTCAGAGGCTTCATAAGAATTTAAGCACTTGAAGGTATACAGGTATTTTTGCACAAAGTCCAAAATTACCTAAAACAGTTGAGAAAACTTAAATCTTGTTCTTTAGTTTGGGTTTTAAAATATAAATATACTAATTCTTTATTCAAAACATGTAATTTCTACAATGCACAAAGTAATGCTAACAATTTTAAATTATACAGTCTATGTTTAATCAAAAATATACATAAATCAGTATTTTTCAAAAGAGCAGTGTAATAGAAAAGTTTAATCAGTTTGACTTCCAGTCATAGGCAACTTCTGTTTAAAATCATTTTTCTTGATATGTAACTTATTCCTGTTACAAACTTAATAGTCCTTTTCTCCCCTAAACCTTTACCATTAATAAAAGGTAGATCTATACCTATAGCATTGTTTTACTCAGACAAATATTTAGGAGAAATTGGTAAATTAAATAAATTACTTAAATGTTCTCATAAACCAAAACACCTTCATCAGCAGTTCTAGACGTGTAGTCTCAGTGCACAGGCAGGGTAAAAACAATTTTTATAATACTAAAGATGTTATTTACTTTTCTACCACACTGACGTTTGTACTTATGATACAAAAGCAGTAGTTGGTGAAACTCCTCATGTCCTTATGAATCAAGGCAAGGCATAAAATTTTACTAATAACTGCTGCATTCTTCAACACTTCAAACTAAAAAAAGCAGTTAACTGTTTTTAATGAAGCACTCAGACTATGTTTTAAAATTGCTGCCCTTGAGGACATTTCTTGGTATAAAGGGTAAGAATGAAATGGGAACCATAGTAAAGGAGTGCTGCTGTAAATGATAGGGGGAGTTCTCCCCAGAAAGGGCATTTAGATCATTTGGTTTAAAGGTGAACTAGCTGTTTTTCATAGAACACCATGTTTTACTGGAGAGATCAACTGACAATACAGACTATGGTATTTAGACATGAATATCTGGCAAGTAATTTCTAGAAAATGAGCAAAGTG
>CAUYON010163817.1:0-32359 GCA_963573935.1 Arctocebus calabarensis | reverse complement strand
CATGGCATTTCCTTGATCACTATATAAAGACATTAATACTCTACCTTTAATAAGTTTCGCCAGTACCCTGCTAAGATGCACCGTAGGTGTGTTCCCACTAATTGCCCTCCCTCTACCCATCTTCCCCCCACCCCTCCCCTCCTTTTCACCTATCCCTGTATTCCTGTGCTATAATTGGGTTTTGCTTGCATGGCTATGTCCTGACTTTTAAACTTCTTGATTCTTTTAAAAATAAAACAGCGTGTGAAAGCTGTTTTATTTTTAAAAGAATCAAGAAGTTTAAAAGTCAGGACATAGCCATGCAAGCTATGTTAACTAGTTCAACGAAAATATTTCAAAGTGTATAGAAAACCAATACAGTGTACCCAAAGATTGCATTAATATGCACAGCTATGATTTAATACAAAAAAAAATAATAAAATAAACCAAAAACTTCAAAAAAATCCCAAAAAGTCAGGACATAGCAACAAGGACTATACCTTACAAATTCAAATATTGTGATTTGGTTAATTTGTACCCTCACATTAACCTGAAATAAATAAAAGAAGTTTAAATGATAAAAATGTTATAGTAAACCAAGGTTACTTGATTATTGAAAAAATACTTTTTAAAATAAGTTTAGTGTAGCCCAATTATATTGTGTTCATACAGCCTACTGTACTGTACAGTAATGTCACAGGGCTTTGCCTTCACTCACTAACTCACCCAGAACAGCTTCCAGTCTTAAAAGCTCTATTCATAGTAAATATCCTATACAGATGTACAATTTGTTTTCTTTTATGCCATATTTTTTATTGTGCCTTTTCTGTGTTGAGATATGTTTAGATACACAAATACTTACCATCGTATTACCATACTGGACGTGTTTGTAACCTAGGAGCTATAAGCTATACTATACTAAATTTTTACCTTTTGCTGATGACATGATCTTGTATCTAGAATATCCTAAGGACTTTGCCAAGAGACTTCTAGAATTGATAAATAAATTCAGCAAAGTCTCAGGTTACAAAATCATTATACACACATAGGTAGCATTTCACTATATTGATAACAGGCAAGCTGAGACTCAAAGACTTAACAACATTTGCAATAGCTACAAAGAAAATTAACTAGTTAGGAATATATTTAACCAAGGAAGGGAAAAGTCTCTATGAGGAGAACTACGGAACACTGAAGAAAGACATCTCATTGTGCAAATGTGCTGTATTTTGCTTATTGATTTACCAGTACATGAACATTTGAGTAGTTTTCAGTTTTTTGTTTTTTTTTTTAAGATAGTCTCAAGCTATTGCCCTCAGTAGAATGCTGTGATGTCACAGCTCACAGCAACCTCAAACTCTTTGGTGTAAGCGATTCTCTTGCCTCAGCCTCCCAAGTAGCTGGGACTAAAGGTGCCTGCCACAGCACCTGGGTATTTTTGTTGTTGTTGTTGCAGTTGTCATTGTTGTTTTAGCTGGCCTCACCTGGGTTCAAACCTGCCAGCCTCGGTGTATGCGGCTGGCACCCTGCCCACTGAGCTATGGCACCCTAGTTTTCAGTTTTTAATCATGGTATATCAGAGTGCCCATCTGTGATGATATTTTGGTACTCTTTTTGCATATAATTAACATTTATTTTGGCTCTGCTGGAAACACATATTTACAAAATTATGTTAGACAATTCACTTGCAAATGACAACTTATTTTTGACTCTAAATGTGAGTCAGCCTTCCAAATTCATGCCATTGCTTCCAACAATTTAATTATCTGAAGACTGCTACTGACTTTCTTAAAAATCTTTGATTACTACCCCCCAAAGTGGGGGATACTCCCTAACTTTTTAATACATGAAGGCATATTTCTTCTTTTTGCTCCATGTCATTTTCTTTCTTAACACCAATTCCTTCATCTCAAGAAGGTAATCAGAGCTCACTTTTCCCCTTGCCTTATGGGATTTTATGTGGAATAGCCAAAATGAGAAGTTTCTAGGCAAGCTATAGTATGAATACTCAAGTTTTCAAAGCTTATGATGGGAAATCATTTCAGAAGGGGTGGATTGGAGTCAGTTTTTTGGTTGGGGATCTTAAGTAGCTGGGCCTAGAAATATTTGGCAACCTTACTTCATGCCTAAAAATCTAATGAGATGTCTATGGATTTTATGACTATCTAATGGCAGCTATCTGATCCAATGCAGAGCCATTCTTGATCTTCTGATGGTGTGTAGAACACCAAAGATGACAGAGCAGTAAGACCTGTGGGTTTGCAGACCACAGCAAGAGTCTTCAAGGCCAAGGTTGACAACGAAACACAGATGGAGGTGTTTCATTAGCAACTACTGAGGAAACGATACATGGGATCCTTTCCTCTAATGTTTTAACTGTTTAAAACAGCAAGACTTTTGCATTATCCTAAAGGTGGAAATGGGTTTTCCTCAAACATGTTTGAAATAGAATTCTCCAGCAGTTAGACATCTGAGGCACTGAAGCAGGTTATATGCCATTTGAGAAAAATAAAGGGGACTATTATCACTTTTGCAGATTAAAAGTCACATTGTGTACATTCTAAAGCTTAAATTGAGGATATGTCTGGTTGCAAACAGCAGAAGTCTCAAGTAACAGTGCTTTACACAATAAGGGTATATTTTTCTCTTGTAACACCTGTTTCAGAATCAGCTGCTAACACTGGTTCTACTGATCCACAGTATCCTCCACCATGCGTGGCACACTGGCTTTGTCCTCCTGTTGATTTTCTTAGTCTTACAGTCACAAGATAGGACAGATAAAGACATTGTGTCAATGTTCTGGGTAAAAAGAAGAGAAAAAATTTGGCTGTACCACTTCCATTTGTCCAATGCATAGGAAAGCAAAAGGTATACTTGTGATTTCCCAGAGATGTCCACTAATGTCTGGTTTTTAAGAACTGTTTCATCTGACCAGTTATAACTGTGATGTGGGTGTAGTCAAGATGTATCTCCTTCCTATGCTCTAGTGGAAATGGACAAGGGGGAAGGGTTGTAACTCACTCAATGCACAGTGTCTACAGTCCATTGAAATTCCAATGTGAACCAGATACTATAGAACCCCCTCCACAGTCCAACCCTGCCTTGTCTTTCTAGTCCTAACTTTTATTTAATCTATCAGAGATTCTTTTCTCCAACTGAGATCTCCCACTCCTCCTCTGGAACTGCACAATCTTCCTTGCCACTGCTGCATACTTTTGATCCCTTCCAGGATATCTTTTGCCACGCACCCTCACCTACCATTATTTACTCTTCAAGTCCTACCTGCTGGGATCTTTCCCACTCTGCTATCTCATGCTGATGCTTACACTTTTAAATAAATAGGTAGAATATCCTATAAGTGATATTCTTGTAGCTTTAAAATTTTGAAGTGCAAATAATGCTCACATGCTTTATAGGAAAAAAAAAGGATAAATCTGGAGCTGCTCTTATTGAGACATTTAATCATTTAAACAGGAAAGTCACAAAACTCGGTTGCTACTACTTATAGGAAATCATGATTGTTTCCATCTTCCCAAGGTGGACCCAGTAGGGAAGAGAATGAAGGTGCTAGCAGAAGATTTTTGTTCTATGAATCAGTGAATTTTGATTATAGAGAGACATAATTAATAGGAAGATTTCTGGACCCGATTCTTAAACATAGTGATCCAACTAGCCTATGATCCCTCTAATGTGCACTTTTATGAGGATTGCAGGTGATTTCAGTCCTGCTCTCATCAAAAATCATCATTGCAGAGAAGATGGAATCAATAGAAAAGCAAAGCTGCAGCCACTTTAGCTAAGATGTAAGAGCCACAACATTCGTGTGACTGGGCTTAGTAGGCAGGAATGCTGCCTGCCTGTGACTCTCCGTCTGTGTAGACCAGACATTATGACTAAAGATCAGTGTGAGAAACAAAGAAGAAAACTATAAACTCAAAGATTTTTTTCTTTGACCATTATGTATAATAAAATATATGTCTTCTCATAGAGGTGGATGTTTAGCCCTTTTTCTATTACATTTTTTAAACAGTGTTAACTATCAAATATGTTTACATAATAATAATTTTTTTTTTTGAGACAGAATCTTGCTGTATTTCCCAGACTGAAACCTCAAACTCCTGGGCCCAAGCAATTCTCTTCCCTCAGCCTCCCAAGTAGCTGGTCCTACAGGTGTGCACCACCATACCTCGCTAAGTTTGGATTTTTTATAGAGACAGGCTTGCCAAGTTGGTCCTTCTGAATTCTGGTAAACACTCCATCCCCTCATACCTAGGTCTTAGGGATGGGCAAAAGATTCAGTATATATAGACATTGTTGCTGTGTATCATATGGTTTCCCTTCATTTGTCCAACTTTTAATATATACTGTACGTATATGAAACTGCTATTTAAAATTTTCTAATTTTATTGTTATTTATCTCTTGTTTTCTATTGGTGTAAAGAGAGACAGAGAATAGAGCAAGACAATTTAATTGAATATAATCTGAATTTTATGAGAAAAAAGGAGGAAATATGCAATAAAATATAATGATATATAAAAATACAAACCCATGAAAACTGATAAATATCAAGAACTGAAAAAATATAATGATCCCTATGTAGGGGAAGAAACATGAATACCAAACAGCTTAAATAATGAAAAATTCAAACTGTATTTAATGCAGAAAAGAACCAAAGAAAAATAAAAGATCTTAAAAGCTGTCAAAGTTAAGAATGGATTACTATAGGTAAACAGCAGTTAGATTGGTGCCTTTCCTCCTAGTAGCAACAAAGGAAGTCAGAAGATTGTGGAATAATCGATTTTAAAGAGTGAGAGAAAATGATTATCACTCTATAATGATGGACTTGGGAAAAATATTTCAGGATGAAGGTGAAATAAAGACAGTTTCAGGCAAATAAAAACTAAGAAAGTTCATAACTAACAGACTACACTAAAAGGATTTTTAATGAATGTGGTCAAGGATGAAGAAAAATGATCCCTGAAGGAAGAGTTGGGAAGCAAGAAAGATGGTTAGTTCAGAACAATGTAGAACTGTGGCTAAACCGAAACAAACACTAATTCTATTTTTATTTTTTAAATTAAAAAATTTTCAATTATTATATGTACCTAATAGTTGTATATCTTTACAGGGTGATTGTGATATCACATCAGGATGACTGGGATATCTATCACCTTAGGCATTTATCATTCTTTAGGAACATTCTGATTCTGATTTAGTTATTTTAAAGTATACCTGATTTTTTGTTGAGTATATTCACTTTGTTGTGCTAGCAACTATTGTTCTTTTCATCTAAATATTTAACTATATGTTTGAACCCATTATCCCCCACTGTCCACTCCCTTTCCCATCCCCTGGTAACCATCACTGTACTCTCTGTCTTAATGAGATCAGTTGTTGTTAACATCTGGCTCCCACATGTGAGTGACAACATGTGATATTGATCATTCTGTACTTGGCTTATTTCACTTAACGTGATGCTCTCCAGTCCCATCCATGTTGTTGCAAATGACAGGACTTCATTCTGGTGTGTAATATTCCATTGTGTGTATGTACCACAATATCCTTATCTCTTCCTCCTTTCACAGACATTTTGGTTGATTCCAAACCTTGCCTGTTATTGCAGCTCTATGTTACACGTGAGAGTGCAGGTATCCATTCAATACACTCTTTTTTGAGTGTATCCATATGACTCTGGATACACTCTCCCTATGTATCTCCCTTCCGGATAGATAGGGAGAGTGTATCCAGAGTCATATGGTGTTTATTTATCATGAAGGAACATTGAATTTACTAAATGCTTTTTCAGCATCAATTGAAAATATCATATGGTTGTGTCCAACGTTCTGTTGATGTGATTTATTACGTTGATTGATCTGCATATGTTGAACTATCCTTGCATTCTGGTATAAATTTCACTTGATCGTAATGAATATATATATATATATTTTTTCAGAGACAGAGTCTCACTTTGTTACCTTCAGTAAAGTGCCATGATGTCTCAACTCACAGCAACCTCCAGCTCTTGGGCTTAGGCAATTCTCTTGCCTCAGCCTCCCAAGTAGCTGGGACCACTGGTACCCACCACAATGCCCAGCTATTTTTTTTGTTGTTGCAGTTTGAATAATATTTTTAATGTGTTGTTGAATTCAGTTTGCAAGTATATTGTTGAGAAATTTTTGCATATATTTTCAGCAAAGATATTGGCCTGTTGTTTTCTTACATTGTGTTTTTTCCTGGTTTTGGTACCAGAGTGATACAGGCCTTGTATGATGAATTTGGGAGTATTCTCTCCTCCTTGATTTTTGTAATAGTTTAAGTAGGAGTGGTATATAGGCAAAAAACCTCTAAGTAAACCTTTAAGTGGTTCTATTTTGTGAAGCAAGTTTAAAGTCTTTTGTGAGTTAGAAAGGAAAACATCCTGAATAGAGCTCCATTTGTGGCTTAGAATCTAATCATATATAAGTGATTTAGGGCGGAGCTTCATAGAGGCAGGTCTGCAGGCAGATACCTGTATGTCTCAGGATTTCCAGGCTACTCCCTAAAGATGATTAACTGCCTCCAGATGGTCAAGCATTCAAATAGCTATTTCCAGAGAATCTTGTTTTATGTTTTTTTTCTCAGTTTTCCTAACTTTTTTTTTTATTATTAAATCATAGCTGTTACATTGATGCAATCATGGGTTACAATGTGTTGGTTTTATATACAATTTGAAATATTTTTATCAAACCAGTTAACATAGCTTTCATGGCATTTTCTTAGTTATCGTGTTTTTGATTACTTAGCGTAAGAATAACTTTAGTGAAGTAGTTATGGACAGTATGAGGCCTAGGGCCAGGGTTTAAGTCATGTGTTTATTGATTATATTATGTGCCTATATTAGCTGGGAAGAAATAAAGAAGTTCGCTACCTGCCATCATAAAACTTGTAGTCACTCTTTGTTCCATACTATTTCAATTGCAGGTGTATACTCTGTGTTACTGAGATCACATATAAGGGACTTCACGCAACAGTGTTATTTATTCTTCTTTGAATGCTTCATGAAATTCATCAGTGAAGCCACTAGGTCTTGGACTTTTCTTTCTTTTTTGGATGTAAGGTTTTATTTTTTTTAATTATTGTTTCCATCTCATTACCTGTTAATGGTTTATTAAGGTGTTTTTTTCTTCCTGATTCATTCTAGGTAGGTTTTATGCGTCTAGGAAATTGTCCATTTTGTCTAGGTTTTCCAATTTGTTGAGATGTAGTTTCTCACAGCAGTCTCTACTGATCTTTCAGTTTCTGCATTATCAGTTGTAATGTCTCCTTTTTCAATTCTGATTTTATCTATTCTGGTCTTTGTTTATTTCTTAGTCTATATTGCTTTATTTAATGTTACCATTCTCTTTTCCTAGTCCTAAATGCCTAGTTAGCATTTGACTTGATTGTTCCACTGACATTGTGTCTGAGAATAGGAATAGAACATTTTTCTCAAAATGAGTGTTCTTTATTTCTCTTTCTGTTTGCCTTTAGCTGTCACTTTGACTTCTCATACCTTTCATCTACTCATTTCCAAAAATCACTACATCTGATTGATTATAAAATATTGTTTTGTCCATTTGCATTGTCCTTAACTCATCTGAATCTGGTGTTATTATCCGAATAGTTTCTCTGCCTTTATTTTTTCAATCCATGTTATATATTATTTTTTGAAAATACCATTCATATATTGCTACATTCAGAATAAGATATTTAAATAACCATCATCTGAACATGAATCTAAGGGTTTTAAAATGGAGTTCTGCTACATGTGAAATCCCATGAAGGCGGCCTTTCCTCAGCAATCTTTGACAACTGTGTCTGCTCTTACACCTTCTCAAATCAAGTCTACCCTTTGTCTTCCTATCAAGGTCCCATAATATACTCTTCAATTCTAGACTTCATCTAGCTCTAAGCACAGATTTAATCTAAGCCACCAGATTTACAGTGGTCAGACTGCAGATGATGAGGAGGGAAGGAAGGAGGGAGGAAAGGGGAGAGAGAGAAGAAAAAGGAACGCAGTTCATACTTAGCTTCTTCAGTACATTGGTTCTACTTTTTGTGCCATATTTAAACTTTCTAAGGGGTTCCATACAAAGAGTGATGGACAAGGAATTGTGCAGCCTAGATGTGCACACAGAGGAAGGACATGGTGTCACAGATGGACAAAATGACCTTTTAGATTCAGTCAGATGTAGTCTTCTGGAAGTTCTTTCAACGGAGTGTCTTTATCAACCACTCAGTCTGGGTCACGCCCCTCCTGGGTCTAACAAGAATTGTATTTCCAGTGTCCCCAGATGGTCTGACCTGATCTCAGCTCAGTGTTTCCCTCTGCCCAGTCTGCTGTTCTCCCATTCCCACCCCAACTGATCTTGATCCCAAAGATATTCTCCAATGAACATCTTGTATTATACCATAAACTCCACGAAAAAATCCTCTTTCCAGGAAATTCAACCTCACAATTACAGTTTGATTGGAATTTGATGTGCATTTGTTTTTCTCAAATTGATCTGCCCAGATATGCACCTGTGGTTGGGTGCCATGATGGCCTCCTCTCCAACACTCCTCCCACCTATCTTGATTCTTCCTATAGTGCCTTACTCTAAAGTGCAAGAAACTTCAGTGTTTGGGACAAAAGGCTAATTTGAAATATAGCAGTCATCACTATAATCATATATATGTGCCACAGGCTTCATGTAAAGCTCCCTTGTAGGGATTATGATGGTAATGGATGTAGAATTTTTGTAATGACAAATAATTTATGAGTAATTAGTTAGAAGTAAATTAAAAGTAAATTATGATTAATCTATAATTTATCTACATCTGTCATCAGTTCCTGAGATAATATATTTTGGTCCATGTTGTGATATGTTGTAGAGTGGCGTATATGTCATGATAACGATGTTTCTTTAATGAGTCATTCTTCGATTCTCAACTGCTGTCAGAGAATGCAGTGGAAAAGCTTCATGAGAGCAAAAAAGAGAAGACCACCAAGAAATTGTAAAGAAAGTAGAACTTCCTCATTTCTACCAGAAGGAAAGGCATTGCAAGGATCTAAGAATTATCTATTTATCCATCCCAGGACACTTACACTTTACCAATATCAGGATGCAAAATAACAACTTTCTATGAAGCACACTCTTGGCATATTTGTCATTCTCCTAATAAGTATTTATTAGGTCTTAGTTTGTATATCATCCTGAATTGGTATCATTTCAATAAGTAGAAGGAAGGGACAATTTCATGTTAATTCTGACAGATCAATATTATTTCTTAAAATAAAAGTAATATTTAATGGAGGGATATCAGTTTTATTTGTGAAAGTACTTTCAGTTTTTTGTTTAATTAAATTTTGTAATAGATTATTGGAGACTGTAAATGCACATTTACTTTTTTCTTTCTTTTCTTTATTTTTTTGTCCTGGGCTGGGTTTGAACCCACCACCTCTGGTATATGGGGCCAGTGCCCTACTCCTTGAGCCACAGGCACCACCCAACACACATTTTTTTTTGAATTGGGTGTAGTTTTTCTGCCTGATATCCACCATGAACAATTTTTCTGCATAGTCATTAATCTCTTCCATGTACTTATTAGATGTACGCTAACCTTAAGAGGATACAGTGTGGATAATATTTAAATAACACACTTAGCACCAACTATTAGCACATTGTTCATTAGCCTCTCCCTTGCTTATGCCCTAATATTTTCACTTGTTTTGCGGTTAATTTCCACAAGATAAATTAAACTGCATTCATAAAATCAGAACTGCCACTTGTGAACTGATATAGTACAAGATGTTATCACATACAATTTTAATTATAATGACTCTGCACTTTAGAAAATTTCCTTTATTTAATAGGGATTAATTTTTCTCTTTCAGCAGTTGATGTGATGTTCTATTCTGTCAAATGCATACTTAAGAATGAATTTAGAGTTCATTGGATAAAGGAGTGACATTTCATTTTTATTTTAAAATATCATTATTTACAATAGCCTTATGTTAAGCTCTTCGAAATTATTTAAATTTACAATGAAAAATTTTAAATATGAACTTAAATTGCATGATGGAGTATACAGTGCTTCAAACCTCTTATAAGAGATATCTAAAGAATACATTTAAAGGACCACTGAGATGTGGGATACTTGCACTTGTCTCCTAAAACATATATAAATATTAACTCTATGTTTTGTGAATTCAAAGACATACCATCTGTGCATTTCATTTTACCTTTTCTAACAAGTAGCAGGGTAAAAAACTGTATTTTTTTCTTTTTTGAAGAGAGGACATACTCGAGAGATTGTAAAACCTTAACAATGAATACTTTTGTATTAATTTTATTGCTGTATTTAAAAAATAAGTTACAAAGTAGCTCACAGTTATAAAAAAAGAGAGGGGAGAGAGAGAGAGAGGGAGAAAATCACAAAGCTTCCACTGTGATCAACCAAACATTCTTGGAAAACCAGTAGAAGGTAATGAGATTTCATCAAGATTAGAGGTAGGGGAGACATGAGAGAAAGAGAAAATCAAGAGAAAAGCAGCATAACAATAATTAGAAGCCACAGTTAGGAATAGCTGCTCTTTTAAGAAACAAGGACAGGGAAAAATCTTCTTGAGAATAGAGATGTAGAATTTTTGCAACATCAAATTATTTTATGGATAAGTTATTAGCGGTAAATAATCTCTGTGTAAAAATAGCCAAACTTTTGTTAGCAAGGTGACTTGAATTCTAATGTAGATACTAATTTATTGAAAAAGTAGGCAAAGTTATTTAATCTCTCTTAGACCTAGTCCTCCTATCTGTCAAAAACATGTATTTGGTTTTAAAAAGGAATGATATGGGGAGACTTTCTTCAGAATATAGCATTCTAGAAGTCCAAGAACAACTCCCACGACTTGAGATTTGCCATTTAAACTTTTACACAGATCAGCTTTTCCTTGTCAGCTTCTTTCCCTGTTACCTCTTCTTCATTTACTGCTACAGCCTTTGATAATTTCTAACTACTTGTCTCAGTTTCAAAATTCCAAAACCGAACATTTGATTATTCTGTTAGACACAAAAGAAAACATAGCACTGTGGTAGAAGAGTCAGGTAAGAAATAAGAATTATGCATAGGGATTATGATTTCCTCCAAAAGAGATAGTGGGTGTCAGAACATTAAGGTTTCCGAGACTTATTTTTTATAAGGCAGTAAATTAGTCTCCTAGATACATTATAGTTCTAAAATTTATAAATATTTATTAATGTTTTAGAAAAGTTCTGTTGGATAGCTACTACATATGTCTAATAATTAGAGTAGTTTTGTTATGATTTAGGGTGCTACAGGTATATGCTATAAAAAGTTTATAATCCTACATATTGTCTATTTCTTTCTTTCTTTTTTTTTTTTTTTTTTATTTTTTTGCTGGGGCTGGGTTTGAACCTGCCACCTCCGGCATATGGGGCCAGCGCCCTATTCCTTTGAGCCACAGGCACCACCCTATTGCCTATTTCTTATGTGAAGTGTCCGCTTATGTAGATATTGTTGTTCCAGTTCAGTTGTTATTTCTTTAACAGCAGGACCATGAGAGATAAACAATTTGTAAACTGAAATGATATTGACAGTTCAGTTAAAGAAAATTAATTAAAGTAATTAATGTATTTAGACGCATTCAGGGATTTTGTTTTTCTTTCTCAAATCTACTTTGAGTGCTCTGGTGAATTTTTTCTTTCAGTTATTTTACTTTTTAATTCCAGAATTTCCGTTTGGTTTTTGGTTATAATTTGAATTTCTCTACTGATGTTCTCTATTTGTTGAGCCATTGTCAACATACCTTCCTTTAATTCTTTAGATGGAATTCCTTTTTCCTATCTACACAGTTATAATAAACTCTTTAAGGTCTTTGTTTGCTAAAATCAACATATGCAAATACTGAGAGATAGTTTTCTCTTTTCCTTGAGTATTGGTTATAATTTCTTGTTTCTTAGCAGTCTCATAAATATTTTGTTGAATACAGGATGTTGTTGATAATATATTGTAGCAAATCCAGATTCTAAGTTTTTCTGTCTTTGAAAGATGTTTGCATTTTTATTGTTTGTTCATTTAGTAACTCATATGGACAAAATCTCTAAAGACTGTCTTTACCACAATGTGTGATTATTTAAGTTGTTGCCCGATTAAAAAATTATTTATGCCTGGATTCCTTGGGGTTTCCCCCTTGTATGCATAACATAGCATTCTGCCACAGATTAGTCATAGGTTGTCCTTAAACATCTTGAACCAATAAGGCATCAATGCTCTTTTGATGGACCCATGTTGGCTGGAAACTTATTCAAATTGCAGGCCATTACATAGTGCCCTTTGCCTTTCACTTAATGCCGGCACTTATGTTTCACACACACAAGCAAGTATATTTAGAATATTTGAGTTCTTTTCAGTCTGTAATGATGTTCACTTATACAACCAGTGGTCAATTGGCAACACACGAACAACTTATCAAATCTCCTATGGCCATCTTTAATATAGAAAAGCTCTATAAATATCAGGCTATCCACAGATATTTCCACTTTAACAAAGTGATATCCTTCTGCATAGGTACCAAAGCTATTGGTACATATCTTTTCCTGACCAGATTGAACTGCTGCTCGGACAGAGGTTGGTATGGAAGGCATTGGAACTCCAGTGACTAGTTCTGTTATTACCTGAAAATCAGTAGTTTTTTAAAATTAATGCTCTATTTGGGTAAGGTTGTTTCCTATATGCTAAAATGGCTTATTTTGACACTTCAATCCAGCTTTACATGTGCTTTCTTGGGGAGATTGTTAACCCCTTCAATCTATAATGTCAGACCCCCAATAGTAAAGTAAAAAAACAGTGCCTTTTAAAAGATTTCTCATTAGAATGTGTATTTTACAATATATTAATCAAATCTTCTATCATCATTTGCAAGTGAGTACTCTAGGTAGTACAAAACAGTGTGGGAAATGTTAGCACATATAGCTAGTATTCAAAGCCACAAAACAGAATAAGATCACTTGGAAAGTGAGCATGTGTAAAAAGGAAATCCTAAAACTGAACCTTGGAACATTTGCACCTTTAGGTGTTGATAAATATATATGGAAACAACCAATGAAACAGAGGAAGTGTAGAGACTGAGTTATGAAAAGTTATGAAAAGAACAAAGAGACATGTTCTACATCAAATGATCCTTTCACAGGGGTTGCCTAAATACATCCTGCATATCAGATATTTATATTATGATTCATAAAAGTAGAAAAATTACAGTTATGAAGTAGTAACAAAAATAATTTTGTGGTTGAGGGTCAACACAACATGAGGAACTATATTAAAGAGTCACAGCATTAGGAAGGTTGAGAACCATGGGTCTACATCAAGTGGGGAAAAATATGTTTGAAGAACCTGGGAGTATTCAACTAGGTTAACTGTCACCCAAATAAGATGAGAACTTACATCACTACACTAGATGATATAATGGTCATTGGAGATCTTGTCAAATGTTGTTTCAATGGAATGGGATCAACAGGTGTCTTGCTAAAGTCAGTTCAATAGAAATGAAAGAAGAATTGCTCATAAGCTAGGATAAGTAATTGTGAGGACATCCTTCTATGAGAAGAAGAAAAAAATGATAAAAGTCAAAGTGATATGGGAGGAGCATTACATAGGTTTCAGAAAGATTTTATTAGTATGCAGATAGAAAAGAATAAAACATGATTATTTGTTAATAGGTAAGATCTAAACAAGAAAGAATGATTGTTGTAAGTGAAGAGATGGCCAACAGCCAGAGCAGCGTTTCTCAAATGTTGGAGTGTATCAGAATCACTGCGAGGGCTTGTTAAAATATTGATTACTGGGCCTTACCTTGGAAGTTTGGATTCATTGGCCTGGTTTAGGGCCTGAAAGTTTTCACTCTTAACAAATTGGTAAGTGATGCTACTACTGCTGTTGGTCTATTAACTACATTTTCATAACTTCTATGCTAGAACCATAGTCTACATTTCTCCTCTCTCTTTCTATAGGAACATTAGAAAACTGAGCTCTGAACAAAAAGGAAAATATAGAGGAAATTCACAAGGTAGGGGCATAGAACTATAGAAGAGTTGGCTTTGGATAGGAGTTAATTTGCAGTAATAGAAGAGAAGGTAAAGCCATTAGGCACAGATACGAGGAGATATTATAATATATGAGTTGGTGAACCCTTATGGAAGTTCTCTTTTCTCTTCTTATTACTTCATTTTTCTTGATACAGTGCAGTGTAAAGTCATTATCTGAGTGTGAGGATATGGGAAAAGGAATCAGAGGTTTCAAGAGAGAGTTGGAGTCTATGTAGAATGAAATGGAATATACAAATTGTGTTCCTAAAAAAAAAAAACAACATTATTTTTATTTTTCTAACACTAGAAGTTCAGATTTCAGTAGGGCAATGGACTTTAACTTGACAATTCTCATATATTTCAGACAGATTTTAACATTTAGATTTGGTAGGCTTTAAATTCCAACCCTGAATTATCACCATCTGCTCAGCATTAGAGCAAGAATAATTATTATTTCTGCATTACACTTTGTACTGTCTGGGTTTCACAGCAGGTTGTAGAAGCCATTGTGAGTTGTTTTCATAATCTTCATGTAAATATTATGTTTCAAAAGTGTAATTGATTTTTGACATGCAGCTGTATAATTCCAGAACTACCTGGGTTTTTGAGAACACAGTGTGGCCATGTTATTAATTGATCATTTTACTTACTAATATTTACAGCACACTTTATGAGTTAAAATATAGTATCAAAAATGAGATATGATGGAAACCACAATAGTTCACCTAAAAGAAACAGGAGTTATAGTTCTTGTAAGCAATCAAATAAGTCAATTACTGCAAGTGGCTACTTACACTAATTATCTGTTCCCTGTGCTACCCAAATACAGTTTTCAGACAGCTATTTGTCTTCTTTAGAAGTGTATTCATTTTACATTCTGAGAGTGATCATTTAATAAAAATCCATCTAGTAGACATTGCTATTTCTCAGGTATCAATGCACACTAGTCCACTGTATTTCCCAACTTTAAACTTATCCTCCTAAAGCTATGAGTTTGGTAACATTATCTCACCTGTCCTAACACAAGGTCAAGGAGACAGACTTGAGGAGGAACATGTGTGTGAGATCAATATTTACAGCACCCAGTTCTTCAAAGAGGATCTCATCCCATTGCTCTTCACACAGAAACCTGTGTCTGACCATGTGTGAGGGGTTGTGTTCTTCATCTTGCTGGGGGATCTAAGAGTCATAGCCAGGGCTATTTTCTTTACAAATGTACACTTGGCAGGTCTTTCTGACCCTTCCTTTCCTATCCTGTTCTCTGTCTTCCTGGCACCTCGCTTGAAATTGTGTGTTAAAGAGAATTTTTCTTGGTGTCAGTGGTGGCTGGAAGTGTTTTTCACGAGCCTCAGCTCTTCCTGAGGACCAATTCAAGAGGCTATATCCACTCCCCTGCATTTCTATTAAACTATTATGTGGTTTATTACTTTCCTATAGCTTTTCAAAAGCACAGAGTATTCAGACGAGTATCACGGTAGGTAGAACTAGATGTGCTGGGTGTTAGCTCTCACATTACTGGGGGTTTCATTAGACTTTTGTAGAATTGTGTTATTACACTAACAGAGCTATAAGATTCCTTCCAAGTAGGATGTCCTATGATTTAAAGTTAAACGCTGTAATATATTCCACTCTGAATGTGTTCCTGAGCCATGTGTTCTTGAATTTGATGAATGATGTTTATGTCATACTGTATATAAAACATTAAATTGAAATCTATATTGTAGCTAATGGAGAAAAATGAGTTGTATGAAAGATAATAGCTTGAGCCTTCCAAAATGCTTTCAATCAAGAATTTTGGGAAAGTTGTTACTGCTTTCTCATTACTACAAATGAAGCCTTTTATATCAAAAGTTAAAAGTTTAATTGAAAATGTCATGGAAGGTAATGCAAACACATTCCCATTGTAGCTGTTAGGTAAATCATATGACTAAGGGGTAGGGATATTTCCAAGAAATATAGGAGTATAGGGTTTTAAGAAAAGGCTTTGGAAAAAAAATATTTACAACCTTGTATGAAAACATGTCATTTCTTTGCATTTATAGTTCGTCAGTTGAGGCTTACAAGCTTATTAAGCTTATTCTATACTTTGCTTTGGATTAAATTGTTAGGAAGTAGGGTTAATTCTATGACTATTTTAGTAAATCTTGTGTATGGGAAGAGTTAGAGTACTTTTACAGTTATAATTAGCAAAGAAATAGCTGCTATTCATACACATATTAGAAAGGATGAAATGATGTTTAATATTTTTGTGGTTTGCATAGTGACATTAGTTTCATCTGTGCCAAAACAAATGTATCATGTATGATAGACTTAATTTACTGTAAGTTCACGTTAGGCTCCAGGCCTTAGTAATACCATTACATTTCCAAAGATCTTTTTGCTTATCATTCTTCAAAGCATTTGGTACTTATCTTCTGTAGTATACATTTCTGTCATTCACTGCTTACCCAGTACCCTTGGTGACAGCAAACAGAAATTTTACTAAAATTAAGACTTTCAAAATTCACAAGAAGAGGTTCCATTAAATTATGATCACTTTATAGATAGGCTGTATTCAGTCATCCTAAAAGGAACCTTTAAGCATTTTGAAAGAGAGTAGTCTTTAATTTCACAAGATAGTAAATCAAAGAACACTGTCACACTTAGATTTTTGAAGGTGATTATCTAAATTTTCTTAAGAACAATATTTAGGTAAAACAAATAATTCACAAATCTCTTTCCCACCCCTCTAATATTATCAAATTAGAAAAAATTTAGTCATATTGTGAGTTCAGAAAAGGTAGAAAAAAGACTAAAATAGCTCCTGTAGATGGCAGTCAAATACTAAATAATGAAGTAAGCTTTTCTGCTTGTTATAGTTGTTTGCTATCCTTAGATAGCACCGAGTTTTAACAACACAAACAACACTTTATAATTTTCTGTCTGCTATTTTTCAATGCATTAAATTATTAAATCTCTTATATGCCATCATTTAAGTAATATATAGCATATGAAACTATTTGAAAACTAGAAAAAAAGGAGAAATACCATGAGTATTCATTAGTGCTTCTATATCAGTTGCAGCAGAAAGATGTTTGTTGCATAAGCAGTTAATGCAATAGGTATAGCACAAAAGGAATATGCTTTACTTAATATTTCTCAAATAAAATATTTTAAATATCATTTCTTTTTATAGTAGGAACTACTTAGAATGCTGTTTTCCAAAAAACCATTGACTTATTAACTTCCAAGCAATCACACACACTGGTAACAGCATAGTTATTACTTCCGGGTACTCACAGCAATGTGACTGTCCTTCCAATAATTCTATTTTTGAATTACTAAAGTTATTTTATTAGGTTTCACTTCAGTACAACCTATTATATCAGGATGACATATGCAAACTTTATTTCACTTGTTCCTTTTGAGTTTAGACATCTTTTATTTTTGTTTCCTGCCTGTCTTCTGTGGCTGGGACTTCTAGTACCATGATGAATGAAAGTGGTGGAAGTAGACATCCTTGTCTTGTTCCAGTTCTTACAGAAATAGCTTTAGATTTTCTGCTTTGCCCCATTCAGTATGTTATTAGCTGTGACTTCATCGTATATGACCTACCCAGACGTCATACAGGGCTCTTTCCCATTTGGTTGCTGAATTCCTACGTTTCCCCTTAGACACTCAGTTTGATGTGTGGTTATTTATTGGTCATTTGGTTCTTTGTGGAGAAGTCTAGTGCATCTGTAGTCACTAATATTGATCAAGAGGAGCCAATATTCTTATCTTAAAGAAAAGAATATAGAATTTTCTTTTGAAAATTAATAAATATGTATGCGTTTATAGCGCATAGTAAATAGTTACACAAAGGAGAAAGTTAATTACTGAAATTTAAAGACAATCTGCTTAATTTTGTAAATCCTATGGTACAGATATCATAAGGATTATTCAAAATATTTAACAAAGTAAATATTTGTCAAAAATTTTTAAGGATGTTGAAAATGAATCCTTCTTTCCTAATGGAAAATTTCTGGTGCTACCCATAAATGCCATGTTGAAAAATAAAACGCAGTATTTTACATTTCTCAATTAGTAGTTTTCAAAGCGATATAATCTTTTCTCATCCACTTTTATATAAAAGCCACAATATTTAGTAAATGGCACTTCAACATTTTTTTTAGTGCATTGAGATACATCTACAAAGTAAGATAAATTTAAATTTAGTTTCTTAAATTTTCAGCAGAATTTTCCCCCTTAAACTTTTGTTTTCACCCTTTCAGAAGTTTTAGCTTTCTTCTCTGACATCACTACTGCCTCTAAAAATGTAGGTCCAAAAGAATTGCAAATAACGTAGTGGAGAAGATCTCACTTTTCTAGACTTAAATGTCTTTTTCTGAAGACTGGAAAGTTGCATTAGATGACCTCTCAGGCTTTAGGTTAGAAAGTATCAAAAATAAAGGGAGCTCTTTTAATTTGGGGGAATATATTGAATTTATATATATATTGTCTTTGTAAGTTTTCCTTCTTTGGCCTGTTAGGCTTACCTTTGTACTCCTCATAATTCTTTTTATAACTTAGAGACTTTCCCATTTATACTTCAGCTCCTTATGCCGTTCTTATATTTATTTTAACTTTGGTACATTATTAAGAGTGGGATGGTTTTGGGTTTGGCCTGAGGGCTATTGCAGGAAAAAAATCAGAGAGTCTCACTTGAAAGAATTGGGATGTTACATTTATTTCTGGGAGGTAATGATTTTGCCAGAGGGAAGGAGTCATTCTATGTGGTAGTCTTTTTTTTTTTTTTTCTTTTGGATCTTCATCCTTGGACTCTAGTGCTTGCACCTACAAGTCTGCTAAATCCCTCAGTGACTTTTTATCACACTCCATCTAGCAAGCTTTCAATACAAGGTTAGGGTGTTAAGTCTTTTGTGATATCATGGTTGTAAAATGAAAAGTGGTGCTTATTTTTTTACCTTTTTCGGAGGAGCTTTGTTCTTTCACACATAATAGCCAGTTTTACATTTCAATACAAAAATAGAATAAAACAGAGGAAATAGAGTAACAATGTTTGTGACTGTTGAAAAAACAAAAATGCATGGCAAGTTGATACATTCAGAGGCCATTTATTTCACATTTTTGTTTTTAGTAAATTTGCTGTTAATGCAGCCAAAGAAATAGATCTTTCTATGCTGTTCTGTGATGTCAAAATCTACTGCTTATTTTTCAACATACAATATTATTATCTTATCAGTTTAGGCTTTTATACACATATATACCTAAGTCACTGGGCTTTCAGAATATAGACATTTTTAAGGATAACAGAAAACTTAGCTGGGCATGTCACATTAACACGTTCAAATTGTAAGTTTCTTCATGCTTTGAGGGCAAATAGAGAAGAAACTTGCATGCTTTCTTTTGAATCATCTTCTGTCCCTACTTCACACTGTATGTAATGATGAACTTAATGTGAATTCAGTACCTAAATGTAAGGGCTAAAATTATAACATTCTTAGAAGAAAAGTATGTGTAAGTCTTTCTTGATCTCAGACTTAGCAATGATGTTTTAAATATGATATGACCTCTAAAGCATGAACAACAAATAAAATTTAGGTAAACAGTGCTTAATCTAAAGTTAAAAAGCTTTGTGCTTTACAGAACACCATTAAGAAAGTAAAAAGGCAGTCATAATTGAAAAGAAAAATTTGAAAATCATATTTGATGAGGGACTTTTGTCTAGAATACAGGAAGAATTCTTACAGCTCAACCATAAAAATATAGCATAGGACCTGAATAGGAATGTCTCCAAAGTGGATAGATTGTCATTAGTGGCCAAGGAAATGTAAATAATATCACACGTGGGATTACAGTTTTCACTCTTTAGGATGGTTATGATAAAATATGACGGGTGAAACCAGTTTGGGAAAGGCTATGGAGAAGTCACAACACGTAGACATTGCTGCTGATGGGACTATGAAATAATTCAGTCACTCTGGAAAACTTGCCTGACAGTTTCTCAACAATTTAAACACCAGAAATTCCACTCATGGATGTACCTATGCACAAGAAAAATGGAAATAAAACTTCATACAAAAACTAGTACATGAATGTTTATAGCAGTATTATCCCTTATAGCTAAATACTAGAAACAACCCAATGTCCACTAAAAAATGAATGGATAAACAAGATGTTGTATGTCTATATAATGGAATATTGTTGGGTCATAAAAGTAATGAATGGGAAAGGAAGACTCCCTTCTTGATATTATGGAATAATTTCTGTATTATGGATATCGGGTCTTCCTTGCAGGTCTGATGGAATTTGACTGTGAATCTATCTGGTACTGTGCTTTTATTTGTTATTTGGAGTTTTTTTTGTTTGTTTGTTTTAATTACTGTTTTGATCTCACTGTTCATTACTGTGCTGTTTAGGAGTTCTATTTCTTCCTGGTTGAATCTGTTTCCCTGATTCTGCCACTTCCCTTAACACTGTCTAGCTTATGTGTGTGGAGATTAATACAGGATTCACGGGTGAGGTTTGTAACCTGCAGTACCAGGGGCAATGTTGCCTTTTTCATTTCTGATTAAACTTATTGAGGTCCTTTGTTTTCTGAATCCTTTGTGTTCCTTTTTTGTTTTCTAATTCATTTGGTTTTGCTCTGAACTTTGTTATTTCTTCTGCTGGCTTTGGATTTGGTTCCCAAAAAAGAAAAACCTAGTTCCTTGAAAAGGAAGAACAAACCATAACTCTTCCTGGGCTTAATCTTTAAGCTCCGAGGGGAAAGATACCCAGAGGAGGAAATTCAGGTGGACAACATGTAAAATTTTGAAACTCTTTTGGACATCACTTTGTATGCCTCCATGCTATGCAAAGTGCTGGCTACTGACAAGTTGAAAACTTCTGTAGCTGTACTATAAAAGGCGATTAATTATTCCATGAGCCAAAGGCTGGAGATTGTTTTTACAAAGATTTGGTAACTCACGAGCCCTGTCTCTACTCCTGTAGGAGACTTTGACCCTTGAACAACATCTCCTGTATCAGTCCTTTGCTGGTTGAGTACCAGCCCAGCAATAAGAATATCTGACAGCTGCTCTGGTCCCCAGGTCTCTCTCTTTCCTGTGTGCATCTAGTAACCATTTCCTCTGGATGGTCTTGCCGTCTATCATTTGTGGTATTCCATTCTCATTTTCATTCATTCTTTGCTTTTTCCCTTCCTTACCACCCTCACCACATCCACACGAAAGGTCAGGACAATTTATTTTACAGACTGGAAAATATCTTTTCTCTTAAATCCATTCTTTTGATCGCAACAAATTTTTTCAAGTTCCCTAAAGTCTTAGGATTTTGGAGGAAAAAAGGCAGAAATGGATCTATTTGGAGCCACCTTTATTTTTCTGTCTTGCCATAGCCTTCTTCGAGACAAGAAATACTGACCCAGCTTGCAATTTTTACTCTCAGAAAGGAAAAAGAAAGTTATGAGAAAAAATAACTCCAGTTATATAACTCCAAATTGTATCCCACTATGTACAACTTGGTAATACAGGTATTCTTTTGATGTTTGTTTCCAATTGGTCTGCAAACTTCATGAGCAGAGGCAGTATGCAAAATAAATATTTCTTTTTATTATTTGATAAAATGCTGGCAAAAGCATATTTTCCAATTTGTGGGGGAGATGATGATTTTAAAAACAAAGGGATTTAATCCAATCTGGGGAGACTTAAAGATAGGCTTCCAAAGATTTCCCTCTCAGAATTCTAATAGTAGATTTTGCCAGGACATGGCGAAATAATATGATTAATTCTTACATTATTTCAGTTGTAATTTAACTTAGAGACTTCTCATGTAATAACTTTTGAGATAGCTGCTGTGTAATTGAAAATGTAAACATTTAAGCTTTTTAAGTGCTATAAGACTTTAATTTGTAGTTTCTGAGATAGTCCTTTTAAAGACCATTAATGTTTTATAACTTGAGGAGGAGAAACCACAAACTAGAAACTGCAAGATCCAGTAAAAAATAATTAAAGACCTCAAGCTACTCTCCTCAAATGGAGTAAAAAGTTGTAATGAGTTCTTGTTTCTATAACAACCATTTTGTAAAATAACATTTTACGAAAATTTAATATTTCCATTATACAGATTGTCTAATGAATTGAAAAGGTTAACATTATGTGTTCTTACAATCAATAATATTTTATTCCTAATTTTATTTATTTATTTATTTTTGGCCAGAGTCTCACTATGTCGTCCTCGATAGAGTGCTGTGGTATCACAACTCACAGCAATCTCCAACTCTTGGGCTTAAGTGATTCTATTGCGTTGGCCTCCCAAATAGTGATTCTATTGCCTCTTCCATTGTGGTGCCCACCCCCACAATGCCTGGCTATTTTTTTGTTGCAGTTGTCATTGTTGTTTAGCTGGCCTGGGCTGGGTTCGAACCTGCCGGCCTTGGTGCATTTGTCTGGCGCCATAACCACTGTGCTATGGGTGCTGAGCCTTATTCCTAACTTTTGATTTACATTTTTACTTTACCATTTCCTGAATCTTGAAAAATATTTCCTTGATAATGCTACAAAATTCTCAGCCATTTAGTTTTTTAAGCAAGTTTTAGAATAGATTAAATGTATTATTTAGAAGATTAATTCTAAAATTTGTATCTATCGAGATTAAAAGGAGTAAAAATTTATTTTCAATAAAGGCTTTCTCATTATATGGAAATTCACAATAAATTATAACTATCTATAGTTGCTCTAGTGCTCTGTCAGATGCTAGAACTTATTCTTTCTGTCCAATTGTATTTTCGTACTCAATGACCAATTTCTCTGCATCCTCACACCTCCCTACTGTTTCCAACCTCAGGAACCACTATCTACCTTAATTTTAAAACTTAAATGTAAATTAAAACAATATGGCAGAACATGGGATTTGATAACCTTTTGAAGGTATGTATATGGGTGTCATGGCATTATATTTTTGTAGCAGCCCATAGAGACTATGGCTAGGAGGAGTGAGAGTTATATGGAACACCTGTAGCTCAATAATGGCCCACCTTGGTGAAAAGAGCATGGGGAGGGGTTTAGCTCTGGTGCATGAGAGAGCTCACGAGATGAGAGCATTAGTGAATTGGCAGTCTCTACACCTGTGGTGTTAAGAGCCAAAGGATTGTGTCTTTAAGAGGCTGGAGGAGAAGGCAGTCAGGAGCGTCCACATTCTATCATGGACCCGCTTACTCTGACTCTGTCTCCTCTCCTGCTTGCGGAACTCCAGCACGGCGTCTCTCTGCTGAAGATTACTAAGCTCTGCAAAGGTTAAGGTTGTTAAGATTTATCCCTTCTAGGAAGGCTGATTTACCCTCCAAGACTATCTCTCTCTCCTTTCTGCTAAGGTAGATAGCCCTCTGGCACCTAAGAGCAATTGCTGCTAAGCAAGGTAACTTAGTGGTCCGCTAAGACCTAGATCAAACCTAGATAAGCCAGGGCCAGAGACCAACCAGTCCTGGACCCTGACCAGTGGCAATGACATATTTTTACTGTTTATAATATTTCATAATATAAATATATTTAATTTAAGAAAAAGGACCTGCTGAGAGATCTCAATGCTAGCACCATTATCATATCTACCCATTGTATTTCACTGCCTGAAAATGATAGGCTATCATAGTTACAACTAGATGCAAACTGGAATTCTCACTGGGGCAATTTCTATCACTACAAAAAAAAAAATGTATATAGACAAGATAAGTATTTAGAGAAAAAGTTTATTACTGATAAGAGAAAATGATGTGAGGTTAGTCTCTTGTTTTAGGTTCTGAAGCCAAAGAAATTGGATCGTAAGTCAAAGAACGTGTGTGACTTCTAGACTCTGTAAAAGGCAAAGAAATGGGTTCTCTTTTGGAGCCTGTAGAAAGATACTCAGCCCTGCAGACAGTTTAATTTTACCCCACGGAGACCTGTGTTGGAATACTGACCTTTAGAACTCAAAAATAATAAATTTGTGTTGTTTCAAGCCACTACACTTATGGAAATTTATTATAGGAGCAATAGAAATCTAATATAGAATCTAAATTAGAATCATGACGGAAAAATAATTTCCCTTTGGGAAGGAAAAGTAATGAGTAAATTAAAAATCAGAGATAACAATTAATGGCATGAAGAGGGGATAGAGGGCTTTGGGAGACAGAGAGTAGCGAAAAAAGTAACGACCCTGCAGAAAGCAAAGGCGTCTCGAAATTGGAAACTAAAAGCATTAAAATGGTTATAGGATATGCCAAAGCTAGAAAAGATGGAGGTGACTTTGGGCAAGTAATCAGGAGCCAGATTTAAAGACGTTTTATGAACTATGAAAGGGGTTTGAACTTTATCAGAAACACTTGAGTGTTTTAATTAGGAGAGTGATATGATTAAAAAAAATTGTTTTTAATGATTAGTCTTGCTGTAGTGTAGATACTGGATTGGCCAGGATACAACACTGTTTGCAAAATAACAAGATAAAAGGCTGTCAAAATCATTTAGATGGTAGCTTATGGCGATAGGGTAACAATAAGGAGTTTGAAAGAACGTTTGTGGGTTTGAGGATACAGATTGTGCTGGTGAATGGAGAGGAAACAGTGTCCTGTTTCTTGCTGGAACAACTAAGCGATTCACCTACTGAAACATGGCACAGAAAAACAGGTCAGTTTTGTAAAAGAAACGAAATGGATGCAGTCTTGGGAATGTTAAATTTGACATGCACTTGAGACATTGAAATAGAGAGAAACATAGAAAATTTGGGTCTAGACCTATGGAGTTAGTTTTTGGCTATGGTATATAAATGTCGGAATTGTTAGTACATAGGTAAAGTTTACATTCCTGACAGTGAAAAGTTAGCTTTGGTGCAGCAGCATCCTGAATGCTAAGAAAGAACATTTAGAAGGTGGACAGAATGAACCAGCAAAGCTGACTCACAGGTCTGCGCTGTTCGCCAATTTCCATGGTGTACATATTCCCACTGTCATTAATTTTTGAGACAAGGAGTGCAGGCTGGGTTTGGTTTTGTATTGAGGGGCTTCACATGCTAATTAATGGTAGTAACCAGAAGAGGGAAGGAATGGGTAGTTGAAAAGTGAAGCCCCTAAGAAGCAGATATGTGGGTAGAAAATTGGTGGATATAAAATCACAATCACAAGACAAAAAGCTTGGACATGAAGGGGGTAAGCTGTTCTCATACGAGAGGGGTAGGAAGGAAAAGATACAAATAGAGATGGGATTGAATGTTTGTTGCAAGAATTTATATAAGCTATTCTATGATATATTGCATATTTTGCTGCATAATCATTAAGATAAAGTTTGAGGCTGAAGGGAAGATGATGAGGATTGGAATTCAAAAGAGATTCTAAATAGGAAAAGAGTTGCTGGGAAGGGTTCCTCTGGTGAACACCTTAAATTCACAGAAGCACAGATCTATCTGGCAATGGTATTTTCTCTAGTTCCTCTTAGATTGCCCAAATACACAGAGTGCAGGCAGCTGGATTGAAACACTGTCGGCCTTTGTGAATTAGAGTGATGGAGGTCCAGTGGGGTAAGGAAGTTGAAGAAAGTGGTCAGAGAGAGCTTGGAGAGGAGATAAACGTTAGCAAGGATGGCTAAATACCAAGAAAGTAGGTGGATGGCGAGAGATGGCTAGATTAAAAGAAAAAAGTAGCATAAAATAGGAATAACAGGTTGAGAATATTGGCAAGAATGGAGATTGTGATCAAAAGTAGAGTTAAGAAGTGTAGTTAACTTGAAAAGACCACTAGAGGTTGACCATGAGAGTGGGTGACTGAAGTACAGTTGAAGGTGCTTGAAGATGAAATTGCAGGACTACAAGGTCATGGTCATTAGTGTGGATATTAAATTGCCAGTGAGGATGCTAGGAATTAGTTAAAGAGAAAGACCCTTAGTTTTCAACGAAGGGATGATGGTGTGACAGGATATGGGTGTTGCATGAGTAATGTGAGTCTAAAAGTAGCAATGTTTACTTTGGGGAAGGAATGGCTCCCTGGAAGTAACAGTCTTTCTGTTGTGAGTGGGGAATGCAAAATCTTCAAGGAAATTGATATTTTGAGGGCGGGAGAGAGGGTAGGAGTTAGATTTCAGCTAAATCTACAAAGTGAATTTTATGAAATTCTAATCTTAGAATTTTTTAGATTTTCTTAGAATTTTTCACTTTGTCTGAAGACTTATTTTATAATTTTAGGTTTAAAGCCATCTCAATGGATTTACTTTTGTGACTTAAAAAATGCAAACATTCTATAGATAGGAGAGACACTTACACACCATGCACACTATGTTATCACCATTTTTATCCTTTGAATAAATACACTAACTTGTCACTTTTGAGATGCAAGGCAGAAGAGCAGAACTAGGAGTTCAAGGGTAATTGGAACTTATGTGGCTCAGGAAAGAGGAATGATACAGATGAAAGCATAGAAATTGCTGAAGAACATGTTAAGGTATAATGTGATTATACTTCAGACATAAAGGGCGTCAAAAAAAATGTATACACATTCGAAGAAAGGAAAAAAATGCATTAAAGTTGTAATACTCAATACGTACCAAAAGATGAATAAAAGTCATGTCGAGCGCTTAATGTACCTGGAGAAGTCAAAGGTGACTTGAGTATTACAATTTTAATGCACTTTTTTCTTTCTTAAAATATATATTCCCCTTTGGGGCACACTCGGTATGCTCAAATTAGGTTTGAGGGAAGTGAGCCCAGATACTGGAAGATCAGATGCTGTTTGTGGTGGTTTCTAAGAAACTAAATGGCCTCCTGTGCCACATAGCATTTATTATCTCCTCTTTCAGTTGGCTATTAAATGGATACATTGTTTTTATTAAAGCTGTAATCTGCTTGTCTCTTCAAAAGTATATTTTGCCATTTTGTTATTGCTTGTTATCACTGCCCTCCAGAAAAATGGATGCCCGCATTAACACCAAATGAGTTCATAATGAATAAAGCTATTATAAAAGTTAGCAAGTTAACAATATTGATTACAAAACTATCACCTTTAAACAGCATTTGTTTGAGAATTTTCTGAATGCATTAATTCCTTTATTTAAAGGATGTGGGCTGCTTCCTTTTTACTTGTTATTGGAGGAAAAAGTGAACTATTAAGTCAATCAATTACATAAGGAATCTCTTACTTTTCACTTGGTGAGACTGATTTTTAGGACTCGGTGGTACTGCAGATCATTCCTACTCAAGGTAGTTTCCATCTTATGTGTTTCTTGTGCCTTTCATGATAGTCCATAAAATTCCACTGCTGATAGGGACAACCCTGAGGACACATGCCATTTGCACAGAGGTAGGCTAAGTGTGTGGTTGTACACATCCAGAGCACCACATCTTTAAAGAAGCTTTGGATGAGACCACCAAAGAGAAAAAGTGTAGAATCTGCTCTGGACACAGGAACATTAGCAAAGAGTAATGAATTTTAAGAGTATTCTATTTTAGGCTTGGCACCTGTAGCACAGTGGTGATAGCATCAGCCACATACACCACAAGGGTGGTGAGTTCGAACCTGGCCTGGGCCAGCTAAACAACAATGACAACTGCAACAGAAAATAGCCGGGTGTTGTGGCAGGTGCCTGTAGTCCTAGCTACTTGGGAGGCTGAGGCAAAAGAATCACTTAAGCCCAAGAGTTTGAGGTTGCTGTGAGCTGTGATGTCACAGCAATCAATCAAGGGAAACATAGTGAGACTGTGTCTCAAAAAGAAAAAAAAAGTATTCTATTTTAAAATAGAATGTAAAGCACAAGAAAAATTATTTTGTTTGCCCCTGAAAAATTATGCTTCCATAGTTTGGGGTAATGTTTATAAGCAGCTCTCAGAACAGCATCTCACAAAATGGAAGCAATTACTGTTAGCCATTATTATTATTATTATTCATAACATGAAGCAAACATTCATAGGACTTTGTGCCTGCTGGTATCACTGACTACTGTAGAACAATGGGAAAGTTTAGAGAAAAAATTAAAAACAGTCAATATTTTCATATAATTAGTCATCCTATTGTTCTTACCCATTGATTTTTAACCTGTGCAGCTTCCATTTTCACTTCCCTTTATAATGCAGGTGTCTTCCTGCCCAAATAACATACTAAACTCCTTGTGGGAAAAACTCATGCTTTATTTATATTTCTAATCTCAGCATCTGCTTTAAAATGCTACACATAAGTGAAATTCAGTGTACAGAGCATTATTATCAAATGTGTGGTTGGAGGGAGGTGCCCTACATGAAAAGAAATCTGAACAGGTAAGTCCTAGTGTATTTGCTATCACTTATAAATAAAGATTGAGATGAAATTGCATTTTATTTGAGTTTTAAAGATATAACATAAAATTACAAACCTCTTATTAGTCCCTTATTTCCTTTTAGAGCAGTTCTGCAGAATTCTATCTACTCCTTTGAAATCTCTTGTAACCAGGCAGTTTGTTATTGTTTCATATAGATCAGTGCTCTGAGTTGTAAATAATGGAATCCATTTGGCTACTTTAAATACATAGAAAATGAAATTGTTAAAAATGTGAAGATAGAAAAAAAAAAACCTAAAATGTGAAGATAGGTGTTTAGGTTGTTTCCACGTCTTGGTGATTGTAAATTGAGCTGCGATAAATGATCTAGTGCATATGTCCTTGTGATAAGATGATTTTTTTTTTCTTCTGGGTGGATGCCTAGTAGTGGGATTGTGGGGTCAAAGGGGAGGTCTAATTTGAGGTCTCTGAGGATTCTTCATACTTCTTTCCAAAGAGGCTGTGTTAGTTTGCAGTCCCACCAAATAGTGTAAAAGTGTTCCCCTCTCTCCACATGCACACCAGCACCTGTAGCTTTGTTACATCATAGAGGACAAATTACATAATCTCTTGAAACTCATCTATACAGTAGGTGTTTTCAGGATTGATTGAGCTTTATCTAAAGTGCTTAAACGAAGTAGTGGTCCAACATGTTAGGGATACAAAGTAAACAGAAGTTCATATGCCTGCTTTTGTTGTTGTTGTTGTTTATATGCTTAATTTCTACTCAAGAAGATCAAAATATGAGAAATGCTTACCTGTCCTGATCATGTTCATTCTGAGCAAATGCATTGAAAGGAGACATCAGTGGGCTGCACAGATGCTTGTTTAAAGGCAGAAACACACATGCAGAGGAACTGAAGGTTCTAACCTGCACTCTTGCAGGCTGAGTCAAAATGGGTATCAGCAAATGGTCATAACACATCACACATTAACTTGCTTTATTAACGTTGGGATTTGAGTAAGAAGCCAAACATGGAATTGCAGCATAGATAGATACAGATTGGCATACACAGAGATAATTTTCCATTAATTTATCATTAATTCGATTCTTAATGACGAGAGAAAAATGTTTTGGAAGACAGCAAAATTTGAATTTCATTACATTATAGGACCTATATGTCATCAAAATTTTGAGCAATGCTGAGATTTTCAACATAAAACAAAGTTTCAAAGGCTTTGAATAGGGTAAACAAAGTGAGTGGAGTCTTATCCAACTCAATGTGAGGTCGACCAGCTAGCTGCCTTCCAAGAATCCACTCAAGAACCACATCTTCTCTGAGTTACAATGAGCAATGTAGTGACCATTATAAAATTAATTTTGTTAATTGGAATTAGTTATATAAGTTGTGTTTATTTTCATTTATTATTTTAGGTTTTATAAATGTATAGGAGCTTTAAAAACTTACTGAGTTTATGTTCATATACTTTAAATTGTCATTATAAGAATAATAATTTATATTTTAAAAAAGAGAAAGGTTTGAGGGATAAGGATGACTTAATGTGAATATAAGAGAACAAAGATGTTATAGTAAAAACTGGCACTTTCCATATGGTCTGTGGGAAATTGTCATTAAGAAAAAAATGTCAACAGGCTTCTTACTATATACATATATTGGAAAAAGTAAAAAGTTTTCAGGTTTAAAAATATTAGCTATATTATTATATTATTATAAATACTAGCACACGTTTCCTGTCTTTTAGTAGGTGTTGGTAAGTTGCCAACAGAATAAAAACATGTTTAAAAGTTCTCCACTCATATATAATCTTAAGTTACACAAATTAAAAGCATCGTTATCTACTAATATTTAAAATCCATAGTAGAAATTATGTGATCAGAAATTTCCTGATAGTGATTTCCTTAATGAGAAAAAGTTCCCTATCATAAATTGGGTTGTTTCTGCTATTTGACCTCAATATTTTTTAAAGGTATTTTCTGTTGTTAGTTAAAACCAGTTAACAACTCTCAAATCCAGAATTCTATGTGTCTTCTGATAATTTTTCTTATTAAAATTTACCAAGACCTTAATGTGAAACACTTTGTTTGGATATTGAAATTAATTTGAAAATCTTATGAAAAAGAATTGTGACCTACTATAGTGCTGGTATTTAAGCTGGATACACATCTGAGAAAAGATGATAATGATGATGTAAAGTAAGCTGTCATATGAACCCTCCAAAGCATCCCTATAACCTTGGCCAGATGTGTAAAGGAAACAACACTTGTTAAAGTGCTGATCTATTTCTAGTGCTTTTTAAAGACTCAGTTGGGACAGTCTTCAAATGAGAGCCAAAGCTGCAGTCTTATAAAGATCTCTTGACTCTAATGTAAACGTTTCCCAAATGACTGTCTTTGTAAACATAAGAATGTTAGTGACCCTCTGATAGTTCATACAGGTAGTTTTAGAATAATTTTTACAAGACCATAATTTTTAAAAAACTGTTAAGTATTTCTTTTAGCAATGGTTCTATTGTTAGATCATTAGCCAGCAGAGGGCAGTAAATACGCCTATAATGGAAATCACTCATCTCACATCCCCTGTCTTAAGTAATATTCTATTGTGTACCTTCTTGATGGCTTGTCTTTCAAACTGATTTTCAGTATTTTACATTATTCAGTAATTTTAAATGGAAATGCTATTATTATATCATGAAGTCAAAAGTTATGACCAAACGTGTATTTGATATTGACAAATCATAAAAACAACTAGTATTTATTGACTATTTTTCTTTTTTTATGTGCTGAGTATGGGAGGGTAAATACTTTCTGCACAGTGGTGGCTTCTCTTAAGACTCACAGTAAATCTGCTGTGTGGAACCACTGTGACACCAATATCATAGTGAAAGAAACTGAGGTTTAGTGAGGTTAATAAAAGCCAAATATCTTAAAACTAGACTTTAGTCATTTCTAAATGTCAGCCTAGAATTTAGTTTATTATATGTTTAAAAGTTGTCTTATAGGAAGATACTGAGAAAATTAGACCAGCTAATTTAGAGTTGGTTTTTATTTTGTAAAGATAGTGGAGTGTAAAATAATGGCTGCGCAAAGAATGTGTGACATTCAATTCATGATTTTTTTTTTTTTGGTAATAATTTTTTAAAGTGATTATGTTCTCAGTTTTCTAAGGTCAGTTCAATGATGGCTACATAGATATATTTCACATAAGCAATAAAAAATGATGCCAAGTCTCCTCCCACTTTTCAATACCGTTCTTCCTTCTAGGTACCCACCAGGGTACATGTCTTCTGGTCTCCAAGGTCTAAGCAAGAAAACAAATTGGACTAATAAAAAAAGAAAATAATAAGGGGGAAAAGGCAGAAAGATTATTTACAAAAAGAATGTTGAACCAGAGTTGTTTCAGTCTCAGTTTCAGCTGAGTCTCTAGGCAACTGCTGCTGCATTTTAAAATGGGGGGGGGGCTTAAGCCCCCTGGGGAATTTGCAAAGGTATTTTCCAAACTGCTTATGTTCTCATACCGGGTCACAGACTCATAGCCTATGAAAGAGTTTAGAGAAAAGAGCAGGGATTTGAAGATGCTTTTGAAGAGCTTTGTCAATATGCCCAGGTCAGATCCCTTCCCATAAGACCCAGGAAGAGGATTCCAGGCCACGCAGAAAGTCTGTTGTGTGTCTCGAGGGGCTTGGAGGCATAGGCAGCTGATGTCATCGTACGTTTCAGAAATCAAAAGGGTGAGAAAACAGGATTGTTTGATTTTTCTGCTGGCAGAAGAAAAGAGTTTCCAGTTAATGTAGAGCTTGTCAGAATAAAGAATGCTTTGGTCTTTCCTATGTAGTTAATAAGGGCTTTATGTGGGGTAGAGTTTTCTTAATTGTAACACATGGGGTAGAATTTTCTTTTTTTTTTTTTTTATAATTTTATTGAATCATAATTCTGTACATTGGTGCAATCATAGGGCATGATTCATATACATTCAGAAATGTTTTCATCGTACTGTTACAGATAGCCTTCATGGCATTTTCTTGATCACTAT
>CAUYON010163816.1:0-12378 GCA_963573935.1 Arctocebus calabarensis | reverse complement strand
GATTCAATTTTGACCAAAGTACATTACTTAAACATTAATTTTTAATTCAACTTGTTAATATGTTTAGGATATTGTATCCTCACTTATAAGTGAAATATGTTTGTAATTTCCCTTTATAACAATATATTTTCTCCAATTTCAGTATCAGGTATATCCAGATTAAGTAGAATTATTTTGAAATATTTCTTCTTTTTCTATTGTCTATAAGATTTGGCATGATCTGTTTTTTTAAACTCTTTTACTTTTATTTGTATAATGTTAGTTGTCTATTTTTTGAGACTTTGGGGGGAAAAAATAAGAAGTTAACTGATGACTTCATACTTAGCCTCAGAGTGAAAGCATTCTATAATAGACATACTCTTATTTGACAATGTGAATGTTACTTTCTTGACATTATTAATATTGCTTAATATTTTGATGCAGTAATCATCTGTTTTCTTTTCTGAATGTATTTATCTTTGTTCATTCTTTACATGGTTTTTGTTTCTAGTCCTTATCTTAAACATTGTTATTGTTATTAAATTTTAAGCCTTTTAAATTCTGTGAAGGCAAAAAGTGGAAACCTAACTAATACATGTATGTGTAAAACTAAAAAAAAATTAAAAATAAAGTACTAGCTAAGTACTTTTTATTTCTTTTTCAACCTTCTAGTTGATTTTATTTCCTATATATCATGCTCACAAAATCTAAATCTTTTTTAATATGCCTCTTGGGATAAAAATTTAATGCAGTCTTTATGATTAAATTTATCAGAAACAATCCTTTTTTTTTTTTTTTAGATTTGGCAGCACCTCTATTTTTTTCTGCATTTAATATAGAAAATTTAGTCACAGATCCTTGTTATTTTGTCTCTTCTATATAATGTTGTAATTTCAGTGTTTGTGAATAAAGCAAATATTTAAACCATTTGAAACAGGTGGTGATTTTCCTGTCCATATTAGTTTCCTAGGGTTACCATAACAAACTATCACAAACTGAGTGTTCAAAAAAAAACAAAAAAACAACCCAAGCAAACAGAAATGTCCTCTTTCACGGTTCTGGAAGTTGGAAGTCTGAGATGAGATGTTGGCAGGACGGAGCTCTCTCTGATGGCCCATGGGGAGCGTCTGCTCCGTGACTCTCTCTTAGCCTCTGTCCTTGTTGGCGATTCTCATCATCTTTCAGCTTGTAGCTGCATCAGTCTAGATCTTGCCTCCTCAGCACACAGTGTCCCTGCCTGTGTTTCTATCTTGTTGTCTACTCTTTTCTTACAGAGCACCAGTCCCACTGGACTAGGGCCCACTCTACTGACCTCATCTCAAATTGAATACCTCTGCAAAGACTGTATTTCTAAATAATATCACATTCATGAATACTGGGGTTCAGGATGTCCTAACATTTGGAAGAATCCAATGTAATGACACCATTAAAGAATATCTTTTGGCTAAAATGGACAAACAACTACAATGGCTTTAAACCATGAAAGCAATTGGGTAAGAACTGTTGGCCCCCTCTCCTCCCATAGGGTGCTGCCTAATGCATCTCTTTCCTTAACCTTTCTTATAGAAGAACATTTGTTTGTAAATTTAATTCTGAGTTGCAAGTTCTACCTTCATTTCTGTACAGAATTTTAGGTCTGCTTCTACAAAGTCAAACTAAAATGTTAACAATTCAGTCTTACGTTGGTAGATGTTAGCCCAACCTCAAATTAAGGAACATTGACCTAAACCACTTTTCCTTCTCAAGAACACACCTTACATCATTTGGTTTCTAAATCAGCATAAGATTCCAGGGAAAGGGAACCTAATAATAGAGAAGTCAGGAATAGAAAGAGAGAACTGGAAATTCAAACTCAGCTCCACAAATTCTTGAAAATGCTTCTTTTGATGATATTTACCTATTAATTAGGATCAAAGAAGAACATTCATATAATAAGGCTCATAAAAGCATTACTGGCTGAATATTAATGAATTTGGTGATAAGCTTCTGTTTCTAGGCAACCAAATATTCCCCCAGAGTGTTAATGTTGATTGTTAAATAACAACAGCAGCCCAGGCAGGAGTGATTGTAACTCTGGTGAGCAAAGGCCCTTGGTCTTTTAGGCCATGTTCCTCTTCCTGGACTGTGGATTGTGATGATTGCTTCAAAGACAATGGTTACTTTTGTTTTTATCTTGCCTGTCTCATGAGTCACATACGCAAAATTCAAGGGAAATCTGCTTAAAAATAGATTTTAGCACCAAAAGAAGAAACAGTGAACTGAATGACTTGTCCACTCAGTCTCAAAGAATATGAAGCAAAAAATATGCATTTAATCTCTATTGCTAATGGATTGATGTATATAAACTAGATTCCTCATGTGTGCACCAAAAAAAAAAAGAAGGAGAAACAAAAAACAAAAGAAAAGAACATAGAAAAGAAAGAATAAGGAAAAGAAGGAAAGAGAGGAGTGGCGGGAGGGAGGAAGGGAGGAAGGAGGGAATGGTGGCAGAAGGAAAGAAGGGTAAAAGAAGGAAGGAAAGGAGAAAGGAAGGGAAGGAGGAAGGAAGGAAGGAAGATACTGGAGCAGCTGAATTATAGTATCTCTGGTTCTGTCTCTGATGTTTCTTGTTAACTATGATTAAAAAGAATGCAAAATATACTCAGATGTTACATGGAGGTGCTAGTAGAGATAATTCAGAAATAACCCAGCACACTGGAAAGATATTTTTGGGGTCCAAAGCCAAGATTAGATAATTCACAGGTGCAGCTTCAGAGAAAGCAATCGGTGGTCTCTTTGCACTGCGCTGATTGTCTAATCAACTCCAGCCCTCACCTAGCCCAGTGTCAACCCCCTTCTCACCCCATGCTACACCCCCAGTTGCAGCTGCACCTAAGCTCTCTCCTGATGGAATCAGAATGAATAAATGATATGGAGTCTGAATTGTCTTCACAGCAGCATTAATCTCCTCATCCAATCTACCCAGTGTAGCAATCAAGAGAGACAAGCTAGTCCCCAGCCAGTTGGCATAGCTATCACTCTCTCTCCTGCCTATTCTCTGTGTACGATTAGCAGACAGTCAATTTAAAAAGAAAAGGACCGTCTATGATGTGTGAACAAGGATATGGGTAGTGCTGGAGAAGTTTCACACTGGGGGTATGCACCAGTGCCCAAGAAGGGATTTACTACTCAGGTCTCTGTATAGATCATCCCCTAGCCAATGACAAGGTTGTCTCCATCCCACATCCCTAGGCGTCATAAAAATTCATGCCTTGGTGGGAGCAGATCTTTATTTGCAATACTGTTATAGGCAGCTACCAGCTTGTAATTTATTCCCACTTTATTTCCCACACTGCTCCCTTCTCATTAACAACATATTTCATATTTTACAGACCAAACTGACAGAAAAGTATTTGTTTCCCTGCATATAACCTATGCATTGGTGTAATTTCCAAGGAAGAAAGGGAAATGTCTTCACGGCTGTGGACGTTGGCCATTGAGTCAGAAGGATCTATTTTCCAATGACAGCTCTGCTTCTTTAAGGGAACCCAGGGCAAGTTACTCAGACTCTCTGAGCTACTGTTTCTCTTTCTTTAAGATAGGGATATAATGCACGAAAGAGGGTTATTGTGAGAATTAAATTAGATAGTACATTTTAAGATGTCTTATACTGGATCTAGCAATTTCAATCACTCAATGAATGGTAGCTATTACTGCAAGAGTAATGACCATCATTATTATCATTATTATGGAACTATGAAAAGAGTAAACATCTTCAAATTGAGATTACAGCTAGTTTTAGGAAAGGAAAAATGAAAAAAGTAAAAATTAACTGTTGAAAATTGGCCATTGATCCAGGAGATAGATTAAAAAAAAATAATACTCAACACCACTAATCATGAGTGAAATGAAAATAAATTGATAAAATAAGAAAATTGGGCACTAGTGTCATAGACAATAGACAAAATTTGAAGGAAAACAATAAATAAAATCTAGATTCTCATGCACATTCTGACACTAGCAATTGCTTCCTTTGTGGGATGGGGAGACATGGATAAATCATTTAAAAAATCCAGTTCTTAATATCTTCATGTGTCAAACAGTGATGGCAATGACCATGGCGTTGGCATTAGTGATGGCATTACTGGTACTAGGAGGTATAAAAGAGGCAAGAGGTGTAATAATATTTATTTTATTAAATCGTAACTGTGTGTATTAATGCAATCATGGGGTACAATGTGCTGGTTTCATATGCAATCTGAACTATTTTCATCAAACTAGTTAACATAGCCTTCATGGCATTTTCTTAGTTATTGTGTTAAGACGTTTATATTCTGCATTTAGTAAGATATGCTTTTGAATATTGTCCTCTTTTGAACACCTCTTTTTCATCCATTGATTTTGTGTTGAAGCCTACTCCTTCCTAGCACACCCCAGACACTCTGTAAGTCAGATCCCTTTCCTAGGACTCCCTTGCAATACTGAGTGACTGGAGTTTTCTCAGGAGTTCTCACCTATCCATCCCAACTATAGTTTACAGGGGCTCCACCAAGCGGCTGGCCACTTGAGTCCAACCCAATGAGGGCTTAAAGTTGGACACGAGCTTCTGCTTCGGTGACTTAAGACAAATAGTATTGTAGGCAATGGTTCTTTGACTTTTAAGCACACAAGAATATCATGGGAGAACTCACAAAAAAATGCATATTCCTGGATCCTCAATTACAATTAAATAGATTCTTGGAATCATGATTCTAAACAAATTTCCCAGAAAATTCTCGGAAAAGCCATGAATAGGAATGCCTATACCAAGGCTGGGCCAGTGTTTGAGTAAAGGGTGGAAGAAACACTAATATTACAAACTAGGATGCTGCCTAATTTCCCATTCTCTTCTCCACCTACCCATGAAGTAACCATTTGATGCAATCATTTTTGGTAATAGCTTCCGAAACAAAACCTGCATCTGTGTCAGTCGATCTACTCTGGCAAGCTATTAATAGTTCTTCTTCGTTTAATCCTTTATGCCTTGATACATACTCCTGTGCTGTAAACTTTACCTTTCTTTGTTCTTTAAAAACAGTTTTAATGGATGCATCATACTTGTACATATTTTGGGGGTGCATGTGATATTTTGATACATGTATACAATGGGCAATGATCAAATCGGGGTGATTGGTAAATCTATCACCTCAAACATTTGTCTTTCCTTTGTGTTGGGAACATTACAATTATTCTCTTCTAGCTATTTTGACATTTACAATAAATTCTTGCTAACTGTAATTTCCCTACTGTACTGTTGGACTCCAGAACTTACTCCTTCTAACTGTATTCTTTGCACCCATTAACCAATGCTTCTTCATCTTCCTTCCCTAATTCCCTCCACAGGCTCTGTTAACACCATTCTCTCTGTCTCCAGGTGACTCACTTTATTTTAGCATCCACGTATGAGTGAGAGCACAGGAGATGTGGTATTTGTCTTTCTGGGCTTTGCCTTTCCTTATTTTTGCTAGTCTTTCTCAACCTCTTCTCCTGGCTCAGGTGTTCTCTTCCATGAAGGATGTCCTGAGGCCCTCAGCAAAGCTAAGGTCTTTCTCTGGCATCTCATGGCACTTTATGAAGCAGGTGGAGCTCATTTATTTGCATATTTTTTTGTCCTTTCACTAGACTATGAATGCCTGGATGATATTCATGACACTTTATTCATTTCTGTACCTCCAGAGCATCTCATAGATGTATAAATATATGCACATTATTCTATGATAAGTGTTCTCTTCTTATTATTTCCTCTTTTGTTCCTCAAAGGAAAAATACAAGGCCTCTCTGTCATCCCCTCACCTGCCTCTCCCTCCCTTTCCTGTACCACATGGCACTGCCATGAACCCTGGAGGTCAAAATCAAGAGTAGGTGGAGGTACTGGAACTGAGCTGTTCTGTTCACAAGATGTTTTATGACTATCCACTTGAGCTGCTGGGAAGAATAAGGCTGAAAATAAGGCTGAAATTTTCTTTTCAAAAGGATTAACATTTTTGCTAGCAAGAAGCAGCTTAGAAAAATTAAAACATGGGAATTCAATCACAGGGGTCAGCTACAGATCATGTCTGAAGGAAAAAAGAAGAAAGGAACTCCATTTTCTTTTTCAGTGACAATGGCAGTCACCTTTAGATGAATCAGTGATCAGCTCCAGAGAACAGATCTGTTCCATGCGATGCTATTTATTCATGTATTTGTAGGCTAAAGGCCAATACCTCTCTCCCTGTCCTGGTAGCCTAGGGGAGCCCCAAATCTCTGCTTAGTATTCTGTTATGACTACTGACAAAACACTGTGATTTTCTCCCTGAATAGATAATTTCAGGACATTGGGGGTGGGATTTGTGGCTACGTTTTAATGATGAGGATGTTAATGACATGAGACAAAACTCTCCCATGGATGAGAGGGAGGTCAAGCCCAGAGATCATCCCAAGCATGTCTTCTGTTGCAGGTGCACTATGGAAGAGAGAGAACCAGGTTTTCACCAACATCCCCCCTCAAGGTTGGGTGCCTAGCCTATAATACTTGGTGCTCTTTTTCTTTCTGAAATGGGAAGACTGAGGATCACTTTACATGCCTGGCTTGCACTTGATGGATGGACAAAATACACAGTTTACACTTATTCAAAGAAAGATCCCTCCCCACTTGTTGTCTGATTAGTGACAGACAACAGGTGCCACATGGGGATGTTTTCTTACAACAGTTTTGTATATGCTTTTAATCTACATTTGTTCATAATACATTGAATATTAATGGATGTACCTCAAGCACTTCAGAAGCCTGGCTCAGACCTCAACCCAGATGGCTAAATGCTTATCAGAGTCTTTTGTGAACTATCCAAGCTTCTAGCATGTCAAGAGATGAAGAGGACCGCTTTCCTCAGGAGCTTTCAGGCATTTCCAGTCAGACCCTAACTCACACAAAAACAGTCTTTTCTCAAAATTTTTGGCCTTTATCCACCAAAACTTTATAACACCTGCCTGTGAAGACGTCTTTTGCAAGCCTATGTGCAATTGATTCCCACAGGCCTTTTGAGAGGCTGTGTCTAGAATCTCCATGTTCAAAGATGCTGACCACAAAATGAAAGACAGAAGCGTTATCTGTAGTGGGTTAATGCACAGGGCAATGCCTTTTCCTGTTTGTTTCTTAACTTTGTCCTTCTTAATAGATTCAACACATAGATGACTTTGGTTGTAACATTAGAGAAATTAGTTTCATTGTGCTTTCTTAATAACTTTTTAAAAATATGTTGGTTTTCCTTGTAAGTTTTATGTCTCATAAATTATTATTATTTTTTTGCAGTTTTGGCAGAGGCCAGGTTTGAACCCTCCACCTCTGGTTTATGGGGCCGGTGCCCTACTCCTTTGAGCCACAGGCGCCACCTTATGTCTCATAAATTTAATGGTTTGAGTTAATTTTGTCCTGTATATTTAAAAATTAAGGATACAATACTCAAAGCAAACAGGCAATCTTTGGAATGGGAAAAAATTCCATAATATGCAATTACAAATAGACATAGGTTTGATAACTAGAATCTACAGAGAACTCAAATTAATCAACAAAAAGGATGGCAAATATTCCCATCTATCATTGGGCAAGAGACATGAACAGAATCTTCTCTGAAGAACACAGGTGAATGGCCAAGAAACACATGCAAAAATGCTCCTTATTCCTAATCAGCAGAAACATGCAAATCAAAACCACCCTGAGATATCACCTAACCCCAATGAGAATAGCCTGCTAGAGATTCACAAAATCTGAAAGCTGCAAATGCTGGCTTGAATGTGGAGAGAAGGAAACACTTTTACAATGTTGCTGGGATTGCAAACAAATACAGCCTTTATGAAAAGAACTATGGAGAATTTTCAGTGAGCTAAATGTAGATATTGCATTTGATCCCTCAATTCTGTTACTAGGAATCTACCCGGAAGAAAATAAATAATTTTATCACAAGGATGTTTGTATTAGAATATTTATTACAGCTCAATTCACAATTGCCAAGACATGGAAGCAACCTAATTGCCCACTAACCCATTAATGGCATTAATAAACCGTGGTACATGTATACCATGAAATGTTATTCAGCTATAAAAAGATAGTGACTGTACCTCTTTTGTATTTACCTGGGCGGAGTTGAAATATTCTTCTTAGTAAAGTATCACAAGAATGGAAATGCAAGCACCAATGTACTCAATACTAATATGAATCTAATAGAAAAACAACTACATGCCCATACGAGAGAATAATATAAGCATATCCAGTAGAGGGAGCAAGAGGAAGGGAGAGGTGGAAGGGGGGGTTGGAAACACCATCTGGCGGAGACATTATGAGGGTGCACAGCGCACCCCCAGGATGAAGGGCTCAACGGCCTCAGCTACAACTTGACCTTTACCTTAGAAATACAAACAATGTAACCTAATCATTTGTACCTTCATATCAATATGAATTTTAAAAAAACAAAATTTAAAAGAAATTCAGGTCACTTTGGCTAAGGGAATAGTTGCACCTGAGTTATTGACAAGGTTTCCCAGCATCAAGTGTATCACGCGTACCTAACACATTGAGTGCCCTAGAGTCATGGAACAAAGAATAACTGAGTAAAAATACATATGCAATTTCACATTTTACCTATTGCAATATTAGCTATTTATTAATTATCAGCTTTCACATACTGAAAAAATGCAGCTGACAGCAAAGCATAAAGAAACGGAAACAAGTACAGGAATTTAGTGTCTTCACCATGCAATTTTAATTTTAGACTATCACTGCCTAATCAAATTCTTTCCCATCACAAATATACTTCAATATGCTTTTAAAAAATCAACTTTCAATTTTGTTTTATCTTTTGTTTTCAAGTTAAAAAACAAGAAGGTTCAGAAACTACTCGCAGGCAATTAACAAAATGAAAACTTACTAAAAAATCTTAGTTTGGTTATTTTATAGTCACAATATTGAATAAAGGCTTCTAGATCTACAGTAATTCATGTATTTTTTTTCAGAAAATCTTGTCTTTTAATTTTTTTAATAAGATTTTTTTTTTATTTTTGAGGAACTTTAGACTTAGGGAATTACTGTGAAGATAGTAGACAGTTCCTGTGTACCTAGACTGAGTCTCCCTTACTAGTATAACCTGGCTATAATACATTTATCATTGTTATCATGGTAAGTTATTACCTAAAGTCTATGGTTCATTTGGATTTCCTTAGTTCTTGCCTAATGTCTTTCTTTCCGCTCCAGAATCCCATCCAGGACGTCAGACTACGTTACATTTAGTCAGGTATCTTCTTAGGGTTGTCTGAGCCTGGATGGTTTACTCATTCATTTTTTTTGCAGTTTTGGCCAGGGCTGGGTTTGAACCCGCCACCTCTGGCATATAGGGCTGGCGCCCTACTTCTTTGAGCCACAGACACTGCCCCTCATTCATTTTGCCAGATGTTCTCCATACTTGTAAATGCCTTAGGTGTTACACCAGGTATGGTTTGGCAGATAGGTTTGATCTCATTGTCAATTTTGTTTGATCAGAGGGCTGCAGAGGGCTCGGAATCTGTCTAACACAGTAGGACCCAGAATCAAACGGCATCTGCCATTTGAATAAAAGAATGACGCACGTGGGGCTGACGTTAATTTTACCCAAGCTGTTTAAGATAAAAGGGAAATTGAAATAATTACATTTTACGTTTGTAATTTTATAATATAATTAAGTGGCTAAAAGAATGCAGGCATAAAATGTTACTGATAAACCACGTCATCTCACCCCCTCATTCTGAAATTCACTGTCACCTATCGTGTGTTGGATGCCGGCGTGGAAAGGAGGAAGGAAAGCAAAGTGAAACACCAGCACCAACTATGGAGAAGAGTGTTTATAGGAAAGAAGAAAAGGCAATCATTGAGGAATTGAGCACAGAAAGGGCTGGGTGTGTACGTGTTATATGTTCATTTTTTTCAAATGTAGGCTTTAAATTAATGATAGGTAGGGCTTAGAGAGGCCAAAAAGAAAGAAAAGGTGTTTCAAGCTCACATGAGTATACATGCATTTGGGACAGAGGAAGAAAGAAACTTTTTCTTCCCCTAATATATCTGATTTCTAGGAGACTTGGAAAGAAGGAGATATTATTTGGGAAGAAGCCAATCAAGTTGGGCTTTTCTTGCCCTCACTGGCCTTGAGTCACTGCTCGCATTTCATTATCCTACACTATATGGGTTTTCATAGTGTGGGGGGAAAGAAATTAATGGGATTAATGCTCAGTTTAAATTTGTTGTAGACTTCTGTCTGCTACAAACTATAATAATCGTGAGTCTGATTTGTGAATGCAGCTTGCAGAATCAGTTTTATAATTTCAAAGTCACACCATGGCGCTCTCTCTGGGAATGCCAAGTGCAAGAACGGGGAGAGAAAATTAGTGCATTCTGAACACTGATTCTGTGCCAGGCTCCAGGCTAGCTACTTTTCAAACATATCTTGCTCATCTTCAGAAGGGTTTGCCAAAGCGTGTTGCAAACTTAAAATATTACCAGAGAAAAAGTCATTCACATTTTGTACCTCTTTTTTAGCAATGCCAGCAGGACATGGGATCTTGGATGTCCCAACTGCCTGACTTCCACAATTAGGGTTGTATTAAACATAATCATGCCTCTGGAAGATGTCCCTACCCTAATCCTTTGATCTTGTAAATAAGCTACTTTACAAAGTAAAAGAATTTGCTACAGATAAAATGAAGGTTACTGACCTTGAAATGGGAAGATTATCCTGGATTATCTGGGTGAGTTCAATCTAATCACATGGACCCTTGAAAGCAGGAATGCTTCTTTGGCTGCAGTCAGAAGGCAAACTGGGAGATCGGCGAGTGCCCTGCGCTGGGAGGATTTGGCCAGACATTGCTGGCTTGGAAGAGGGAGGGGGCCATAAACCAAGGAACCAGGCAGACTCTGGAAGCTGAGAACGACCCTCAGCCAACAGCTAGCGAGAAAACAGACGGAACTAAACTCTGCCAACAACCTGACTGAGTTTGGAAGTGGATTTGTCCCCAGAGCCTGGGGTGAGGAGCACAGCCCTGCTAACACCTTGACGTTAGCCCGGTGCATCATCTTTTTAACTGTTAACATATTAAACTGTGAGATGACAAATGAGTGTTGTTTTAAGTGACTAACTTGTGGTAGTTTATTAAGGTATTTATAGAAAAATAATACAGGGGCCCACCATGTGGCTGACCTAAGAGTGGTTGTGCAATAGAACAGAGACACCGGCTGCACCTGTGGGCCAGGGGCTACAGGTGCAGTGGAAACATTAAGGGCAAAAGTGGGTGTGAACACCTGGAAATCCATAACAAAGTCCAGACAAAGTTTAGATCCAAGAAGCAGCTACTGAAAAGTAGGGCTAGTTTCCACATATTGCAGTCACTCCGGGGTCCACCAGGGAGAACTGAGCAAAGATGCTTTACGTGCATGTCCCTGTGTTAGCCGACTGCCTTTTTATACTGCTGCACCTACAAGGGGCGTGATTAGGGATCTTGTTCTATGGTGCAAGTTTGAGAAGAAATAAATCTACATCCCATTTTCTCTTTCACAGTTGTTAGGCCGTGATTAGGGGTCGTGTTGAGGATGTTTACACGACTGTGGGAAACAGCTCTCAGATGAGCTCCCTGTTACATAACAGGTGAGGCACGGTCCTACAGAAACGTCTGATCTAGGTCAACAAGAGACAAACCCTCAAAGGAAGCATCTTCCCCTTGTCATTTACTTGTCCCTGCCAGCTCATTCTCAGGGCTCCACTTGGTGAGAAATCCCACCATCATCCCACCTAAGCCACACGAGATGGGGTCAACCTTCTGCGTCATGCCTTCCTGCATCAGAGACATTGACACCCTGAAGAATAATTCCATGTCTCAGGGAACGCAGGGTGGCGAGGGAGGATCCTTGATGCTTACAACAAACATACTCATCTCCTTAAGCAATGCCTGGCATATAGTGAACTTTCATTTATTTGTGGTGAAGATTATGTATGTGATGTGCCTCCTTTCACGTGTAAACCTTGACCATGATACACATATTGTTCCCAGCATCCCAGGTCAGCTTAGATCTGGTTGAATTTTCAGAGGCTATATAGCTGGCTATTTTCACTCCTATGTTATATGTTACAGTGAATGGATTAGCTTAGAATTAGAGCTACTATTGAATATCATTACCGTTAGACAAAATAAGAATCTAACTTTTTTTTGCCTTCATAGAACTCTGATTTTACTTAAAGAGTCACCATTTTTTTTTTAATAATTTTATTGAATCATAATTATGTACATTGGTGCAATCACAGGGCACGATTCATATACATTCAGAAATGTTTTGATCATACTGTTACAGATATCCTTCATGGCATTTCCTTGATCACTATATAAAGACAT
>CAUYON010163811.1:0-20128 GCA_963573935.1 Arctocebus calabarensis | reverse complement strand
TGTCTTTTTCTTTCATGTGTTGTTGTAGCTGCTTATTTTTGATAAAACCAATCACAAGGAAAGATATGAAGATACTCCTATCTTTTTTTTTTTTTTTAGACAGAGCCTCAAGCTGTCACCCTGGATAGAGTGCTGTGGCATCACAGCTCACAGCAACCTCTAATTCCTGGGCTCAAGCCAGTCTCCTGCCTCTGCCTCCCAAGTAGCTGGGACTACAGGCGCCCACCACAATGCCCGGCCATTTTTTTTGGTTGCAGCCGTCATTGTTGTTTGGCGGGCCTGGGCTGGATTCGAACCCACCAGCTCAGGTGTATGTGGCTGGTGCCTTAGCCCATTGAGCCACAGGCGCCGAGCCAATACTCCTATCTTTTAGTAGTTGTCTTCTCCTTCCTGGAAAATTGTCTTCCTTCCTTCAGTCCCATACTCTAAGGCCTGAACTGGGTTCCTGTTGTTCTCAGGACCCAAGTGTTATTTACAGGCAAATAAAGGTATGGAGGGAACCAGATGTGACTGCAATTCCTAGCTCTTTTCATAGACACAACCTTGGGCAAGTTCTTTAACCTCTCAAGTTTTTTAACCTCTTTTCTCCTCTTATCAAAAATGAGTAGATTATCCTGAAGGACATCTAAAAACCTTGCAATTTCAAAAATCAAATTCTTTATTTTGCCATTGGGCTAACTTATAAGATTTATTTCCTCCTAGGGGTAGTTTTCATGCAGAATGCAATGGCAAAAAAAAAAAAAAAAATTCTATGAAATGTGGGCTACCATACCTACCTGATGAAATTAAAGACTTTCGAGTGATATTTTAGAACAAGATATCATATAAACAACATATTCCATCTACACACAAGGCAGCTTGGTTCATCATGACCACTATTTTCACATTTGGGGAGAATAAAATACCAGGAACTGGTTCTGAATTATTAGTGATACCCAGTATAGGAAGTGATCTTCATTTCTGTTTTTGGCTGGTGATGCATAAGTATGCTTGTACAGCATAGCATTATGTTATTAGCAGTAGGTGTGAAACATTATTTAGTGTTAGAGGTATTAGTCTCAAGCATTAGGGCAGATTAGCATTTAATGTATTCATTCTTTAGGGTTATAATGAAGGCTAGAATTCCTGATTATTATTATCCAATGCATAGGAGGAACTATATTGTGATTTGGCTCTTAATTTCACAATGAGTTCACCAATTGACAACCCAGCACCAGGTAATGACAATTCTTTATTTGCAACTTAGAGTATAGCTGGTTCACATCTTTTGATTAGTATAGACTTTAAAAGTGACAATTTCAACTGGGGACAGCCTTTTCTTTACTCTGGTATTTCTTAGCCTAGCTTTCTGAAAATATCTATGCTGAACTCGAATTTCCAGACCTTCAAAAGCCTCTTAAGGGATCCTGCTCATCCTTTACACCACCCCCCCTTCTTCCACCAGTCTTCTAGAAGCAAAGTCTTTGGTCTACTGCTTCGATACAAGCTCTTCTATAACAGGCACCCCCAACACTATGCCAGAGCAAATGAATCAGACATCTGACAAAGACACTAGGTAGCTAAGTCAAATCTAAAAGTTTGTTCTAGGTCTTCTATCAATGTAGTACTTGCATCTGGACTTGACCAATGTGCTGTAGTACTTTTAGACGGAGTTGATACACTCAGTTTCATGGTTTAAACCTTCAGGCAGGCAAGAAGTAGAAATCTTTCTAACTGGATGCATTTATTTCTAAGACCACAACACATCACACCATCATCTTGCCAGAGACCCCCCAAGAAGAGATATCTCTTATCTCAAAACTAAGTAGATGCCAAATCCTTACTAATGACTCCATAGATGTGCTTTTCCTTCCCACAGAGACAAATGGCTGAGGTCCCCCTTCACCCCAACTGTAGGACTGGCCCAGGTAGGCTATGAGCCTTCATGTACTGACTCAGTCCCCACCAGGGAGCTCTCATTCATATTACTGATGCTCTGCACTGCTAACATTGTACATAATACATTCCACATTGTTATCTTCCGCACTCCAACTATTGCTATACAGGGTGGTTGAAAATTTGCTCCCTAAAAGGTGTGATGTTAATTCTTGAGTAAAAGTCTGTGTCCATGGAGACCTGTACATGTGAGGTGCTAAAATCAGACTCCAGTAACGCATTTTCTCACCCCATCACTGGAAAGTATCAAAGCCTCCCCTCCACCATAACCTTCCCACCACAAGCACCCTCCTCTTGTGCCTCTCAATACTCGGGTTGATGAAGATGTCATTGCTGGCTCCACTTCCCACAGACAAGGAGTTTGGTACAAACTCTCCAAAGTGAGAGTGACTTGAACTAGAAATAGGCAGCCAACAACTGTGCTCACCCCTACATCCTCCTATCACTCTGTATTTCCACCCTAGAAGCCTCCAGGGGAATTGTGAAGACAGAAAAGCCCCGGGCTGCTTACCTACCAAGGATTTCAGGTTCTTGTGGGTTGAAAGACAGTGAAGTGATTAAATACAATGTCAAATTCTTCTCTGTGCAACAACAAACGTAGCAGGCTCTTGGGCAGCTAGACACGACCATCTTCTCATTGTCTCTCATTTCATTTTATGCCAACTGAGGTGTACCTCAGGTAGGGAATGAGATCCTTAGTATTTGATGTGGTGACTTTCTCCTGGATTGAACAGGGGTTGTCATGCCTACACATTGTACTTAGAATGTAGAGCCTAGACAGGAAAGTGGTTCTCCAAAAGCTATGCTGTGAAGTGATTCTCATACCACCTGGGGCAGGCCCTGGGGAGAAGGATGTGTTGCTCTGTGTGGTATGTGGCAAAGCTGCTTTGGGCTGGGAAATGGGTAGTCAGACAGCATGGAGGGAGCTCATGCCACACTTCCATCCTTCTCAATTTCCTCAACAGGGGATGCCAGACCATAAGACAGAGAGAATGGGAAATTCCCCTGATGTCGGCAGCCCTGCAGGACAGGGGAGCCCACTTAGCAGGAACCCCACACAGTACTGTTGGTGGGCAGAACTTTCAAACCACTCTCCTGAGAGGGGGAAATCTTGGTTGTGAGTCTTTTCACTTAGAGATAGAGAAGGGGGGGGTGTAGTTTAGAAAACTCTGGGGAAGTTTTCATTTACTCTTTCTCTCTCTCACCCCACTCCCACCCACAGGCACACACTTTCTTGTGCAGGTGCTAATCAACCTGCCTCCTACACTGCAATATCCCCCATTCGTGGACACCGTTGTGTCACATGTAGAGTAATTAAAAGACAAAAATGCAGGCAACCCAGGGAACTAAACTTTTTTTTTCCTCTTTTCTTTCATTTTCCCCTAAAAAAGACCTTTTTAAAAATATATTAAATCAGGTAAATTTTTACTCAGATATTCAGGTAGCTAGAGAAGACTGACAAGGAAAACAATCACAAAATAAATAATTTCGTTTTTTTTTTTTAAAAAAAACATTTTTCTACATATTTTCTCTAATTTGACAGAGCTGCTTTCTTGGACAGACAGATGCTGTCAGAATCGGAGTCCTGGATGGACCACGAGGGGGAACTTGGAACAAGCCAGGGGTGGGGCCCTGAAACCGGGAGGCCAAGGAAGGAAGGGGCCGAGGGAGGAGGGGAGCCAGGTGGCCACTGCCCGCCCTTGGCACCTGCTCTCCTGGCCGCACTGCCTGTGTTTCCACGTTTCCCGAGGGAGCAGCTCCGAGGTGCAGTCACCGTACAGTGTATGGGGTATACAGAGGAGGCCGCATACAAAAGTAAGAACCAACATGGGGATTCACAAAACAATGACATTTTAAGAAATCTGATTAAAAAGAATACAAAAGTGACTCCACAGAGGGGGAGGAAGAGCTCCCACCCCTCCCAGCTTTGTTCCCTCTTCCTTTCTTGAATGACAAGAGTCACTTTGAAGGATTTTGATAGTTCGCTATGTGGTTTGGCTGGTTCTTTTCCTTACTCTCTTCCCGGTTTCCTCTCTTTCACTTGCATCTGTTTTAGAAAGCACCGGCCTTCCAGACCTGAGGCTGCTGCGGTGTGGCCACCGGGGCAAGTGTGTGTGTGTGCATGTGTGTGCACATACATGTGCACGTGTGCGTGGCTGCTCTTTGCTCTCCTGCCTGTTTCAGTCTAAGCCTCAAGGTCCCATCTGCTGGGCACTAGAAGTCTCACGGAAGCAGCCCGTTGGCACTAAAGTGAGGGCTTGGATTATCATTGCACCTCAGAACCATGGATCTCCTCTCTGCCTAGGGCTGGGGTGGAGTGCTTCTCCCATTAGCTACAGAGTTTGCCTGTTTCATACTCCACTGGGTTTGGCAGCTTGGAATTGAAAGCCCTCAGGGAGGACTGGATCCTGCCCACCTCATTATTGGCTAGCTTGAGCCGATGCCGGAGCAGGCAGGAGAAAAGGTCAAGTCGGACCTTGCCAGGTGGAGAAAGCTGGTTCACCCGGTCCCTGAGCTCAATGAGCTGCAAGAGTGCAGAGTCCTGGGAACCTTGAGTGTATGGGTAGTCCAGCTGGAGAATTAAGTCCCGGATAGCGTCCGGGTCAAAGGGCAGGCTGTAGCCAAAGACCTGCAAGGTGTTGATCTTCATGTAGCCCAGATTCTTGGAAGGATCCGTCATTTCCAGGGGCTCGTAGTAGATTGTCTCGTTGGAGCTGTCATCCAGGGACTTGATTCGGCTCCGTAGGTAAACATGGACTGTCTCAAAGAAGGTCTTCCACCTGTTCCCCAAGGTGATAGTCCAGTTTTGGCACTGCGCGGCTGCATCCACGTTAGTCCTCTCCCAGTCAGGGAAGCTGCCCTCGTTCACAGGCATGAACCAGCTCTCGGAGTGGCTGCCCCCAAAGGGGTTGACGTAGATGGCCATGACAGGCTCTAGGGTGCTATTCTTGGTGAGGCAGATCTGCAAGGACAAGGCCAGCATCACGTGCACCAGCCCGGGCTTGTACTTGTTGCTCTTCAGGGTGAGCAGCATGCGCTTCCTCCAGGAGGGGTCGAACCAGCTGCCCAAGCGCATGTCGTTGCTGATGAAGATGGAGTGCACCTCGATGCGGCTGTCCCTCTTCTGCAGCAGGTACTTCAGCTCCAGGTCCTGCAGGTCTGTCTCCAGCCCGAGAAAGTTCTCCAGTGACTCGGCCACCTCTGGCCGGCACAGCCCCTGGGCCAGCACATAGCCGGGGTTGCAGCTCCCACAGCGGGTGCTGTTGTCCGGAGCACAGTGGGCACATGCAGACCCTTCGCCCAAGGCACATGGGATGGGGCCCTGGCAGGAAGATTGGTCGTAGGGGCAGGTGCAGCTGTGGCTCTGTTCCAGGAAGGTGCCAGGGAAGGTGCTTTCTCCACAGTAGAGGAGGGACTGGATTCGGTTCCACCAGTAGGACATGGACCTTGGGGAGGGGAGATAAAATTGAAACCGAAGTCAAAGGAAGGCACACACTGTCATCATCCTAAGGGTGGCAGGACACTGACTAGTAGGTAGGGAAGGTAGTGAACAAGGAAGATTCAAGCCCCAAGTTCTCCAAGTGATGAAAACCCTTCTGTGCCACTTTGGACTGAAGGAGCAGAGCCAGGAACCCAGCTTCTGACAGATCAGCAGCGAGGTGCATCTCTCCCAAGTGGCACCTCCTCTCCTTAGATTCAAAGCCTACAGAGGAGCTGCAACCTCCTTTGCATCAATTCCAAGTTTCCAGCCTCCTAAATCAGATGTCTCTCTGGACATTCTAACTTCCTGCCAACTTTATTTCTACTTCCAAGTCTCTGTCCTTTCTGTTCTCTCTGAGTTCATCACTCCTCCACCAAGAGCAGATATTTTCTATGGCTGACTTTCTTGAAATTTTGCTTTCAGCTCTTAAAGGTCCTGGTCCTCCTCAAAGAAGTCTTATCTGACAGCCCTCTCAAAAGAACCAATCCAGTCCCTGTCCATCACATCAACTTGCTTTTATTTAATCCATGGCAATTATTGGTATCTGAAATGATTATGTTTGTTTGTTGTTTACTTATTTATAGATTGCTTCTTTATAAATGTCACGACAGCAGGGATGCTGTATTATTGGCCAACAGAATTTCTGAAATGAATATTGTTTCTAGTGCATGGCAAGCATTTAACAGTCATTTGTTGAAAGAAAATAAATGAACCCCTCTCCAAACCTCATAGGCCTGTCTTCTCCTCGCCTGCTTCCCTTCTTCCATACGCCCCACTTTGAGCCACCCCTCTTGGTTTGCTTTGAAGGTAGCTCCCTTTTTCCAGATATGGTCCCACTTTGTGCAGACCAGACTATTTCCAGCCATTCCTGCACCATCTGGCCAGGACTTGCTTCCCCAAGGAAGCCATCCTCTCTGGTCTTTGCCTCTAGGAGACTGTCCCTTTGGTTTATGATCCACCACCATGAATTTAAGTGGCTGCCGCATATTACAATTTTCCAGTGCTTATGTTTCTGTATGTTTGTTAAATCTTTCCAATTCATCAGTATCTCCTATAGCTTAATAGTAGAGCAAGCAATAAGGACTTAATAAAAACATGTTAAATAAACAAATGAATGAGTGGATGAATGGATGAATGCCTATGATAATACAGTTATCAGGCCTGAGGGCCTGGGGTCTCAGCTTTCTTCCTTCTGTGATTCAGAGCAGAGTCACTTGTTCAACACAATCTAACATGTGTATTTTTCATCATACGCAATTGGTATATGAGGTTTTACACCACTCCTTCCTTCTTTAAAAGACTTATTAAAATAGAAATGAGTAAATAGGAATTAAAGTAATAGAATAGTATTTGAATCTACCACAATTTGGGTAAAAATAAAAGTATCCTCTTTCTCCCACTTTAGATTTAACTCCCAACTGGGAATGACACATGCGAGTAGGTCCATGTAGCGGGAAGGGTGTGCGCTGGTCGTCACTCCCAGATCCCCCACACCGGTCCTCCTTGGCCTCAGCAGCTGGCAGGGAGATGCTGGGGTGCTCACCTCTCCTTGGGCAGGCGGAAGCGAGGCTGCCGGTGGCAGCGCTTACACAGGTTAAAGAGCCGGCGGACGACCCGATGGGTCTTCTTGAATAGCACTTGCAGGCTGGCTCCCAGCTGCTGGTAGCGGTGCTGAAGGCTGGTGTCCATGGCCCAGAACTGGGAGATAGCTGTGGAGTTCAGGAACCGGTCATCAGGCAGCCTTTTCAGCAGGGTCTGAAATTCTTCTGTGGAAAAGAACAGAGGGACTGAGCTGAGGAGCTGCTTCTCAGCGCCCTGGGAGAGCAAGGTGGGCCCTCTCTAGTCCCAGCCCTCCAGTGTCACTGCAGGACGAAGCAGCCCCCACATCCATGCTACTGGGTTCTCTTTTTTAAATTAACAGCTTTGTTGAGAAATAATTAATGGATCATAAAATATGGCTTCAGGATTTTTTCCCCCATCCTTTCTATTCCTATCATGCTTCTGAATTTCAAAACAGATCTCTGCCACCCCCAGAGGGGCCAGAGGTCCCGCTTTTACTAATGATCTTGGATACTTCTCTTTGTCTAATTATACCCCCTTTTAAGTCACCCAAGCCACTGTCTTGAGGCCATCTTCTCCAGTAATCCACAGTACCAAGGTGGACAATGAGAGGACCTCGTGAATGGGAGTGTGCTCCCAGGCTGGCAGATGTGGAAATCCTCCCAGTCCCCGAGACCAATCTTTTCTCTCCACGCCACTCTCTCTGACTTTCCAAGATCGTCTTCCTCTCCTTTCAGCTTCAACTTTTGGCCAGATACCCATTCTTCCCTGCAGCTAATCTAGAAACAATGGGCTTTCTGGTTCTAAGCTCCTGCTACGTTTAAGTCTCCATAGAGCTTCCTGGGAACCTCATGTTTAGGCCTCTGTCCATTGCTCTGCTTTTACTTGGTACCTGCAGCCACCGTGTCTCCTGGTGGAGGTCTAGACAGCCCTCAGTCATTCATTGCCAGTGATTCATAGTGGCAATGACCTAAATCGTGTATGGAACATATCCCAACACCCAGCCCAAAGCATGGGTTTGGGGAGCTGGAATGTGATATTCTCCTTAGCTACTCAATATCTCATCTGGAACTTGTAATGGCAAGCCCTGGGACCTCAGTTCATTTTGATTGCTAATGTCCATTTCCTTAACCCCCCTCAGAGGACAGGCTCATCATGCCTCGTAATGGCACTAACTAGTTCTTGCATAGCTAAAAAATTTAAACATAAAAAAAGCATGGAAAATGAAAGCATAAACTCCCATATGCCTGCCTTCTACCTTTTTCTATTTTGACATATTGAGTTCATGTTTTCTTTTCTTTAAGAAACAAGGCAAACCAAATTCACTGTACTTGAAGGTTCTAAACTTTTCTTCTCTCTCTATCCAGATGTAACCACTCTTTTGGACATTTTCTTTATATTATCACATTTTCTAATGTTTTTTACAAGTTTATTTATCCATAAAAAATATTATGTTTTGGCTAGCATGTTGGTAAACATGAAGATCATATTTAACATGTATTATATTGAATACATTATAATTATAGCATTATATAGAAACATATACAGATAAATATGTATGGAACACATAACCTTTTTAATCTCACTTTATATCACCCAAAATTATGTTTTCAAGATATATCTGTATAATAATCATTCATTTAGTATTGAAAGGTGTCAATATACCATGCAAAGTTCTTCAAACACTAATTTCATCTACATTACCCCATGTGAGCCTTCCATCCACCTATTATTATTCCTTTCCTTCTTCTATAGATGAAGAAACTGAGGCATTGAGAAGCTACATGGTTAATCCAAGGTCATAAAACTTGTCAGTAATAAGGCAAGGATGCAAAAACATGTCCTTTGAATCTAGACCCCAAGGTAGCATTGATATTAGTTATAACAGCAACAAGCAACAACTAACTTGTGCTGGTGCCATCTAGAACTATCTATACACTTTATACAATAAATATTTACTGTTCGCCTTATGTGTAAGCATTGCACTTGGTACTGTGGAATTAGTAGCAAACACAGTCAAGGTCTATGCCCTCAATCATGTTCATCTTAGCTTATTAAGTCCTTCAAACACATCTCTTGGGTACGAATTATGCCATTTACATATTCATACCTATTGGGTACACACTATCGATTGTGTACTATTGTGCACACTATCTGGGTGAAGGGCTCACTTATGTGTATAACTTTGACTCAATCTCTACAAAAACAAAATTTGTAAATAAAACATTTGCGCCCCCCTACCATTCTGAAATGAAACAAAACAAAGCAACTGGGCACAATAGCTCCTGCCTATAATCCTCGAGCCAGAGGTGGGAGGATCCCTTGAGCTCAGGAGTTCAAGACTAGCCTGAGCAAGAGCAAGACCCCATCTCCATTAAAAATAGGAAGATTAGCTGGTGTCATGGCAGGCACCTGTATTTTCAGGAGGCTGAGGCAGGAGGAGTGCTTGAACCCACAAATTTGAGGTTGCTGTAAGCTAGACTGATGTCTAGTCTGTCACATACACACACACACACACACACATACACACTCACAAAAGCATTTGATCAGGATCCAGGCCTAATCCCCCATCATGCCCTCACTCCTCTGTAGGTTGCAGCCCTTCTCATTGACAGGGAAACATTCTGGCCAGCTGGCTGCTCACCTGACTCCTCAAACTGCTGGTTGTGCGTGGCCCAGGCGTCCCGGATCTGTAGCAGGCTGTCCTCCATGGCCTGGATGTCGGCGCCGGGGCAATTGCATTCTGGGAAGGTGGGGCTGCACTGGCACCAACAGTCATTGTCTTTACAGACGAGCTCGCCCTCGGAGCTGCACGTGATGTAGCTGAGAGCTGCGGCAACAAAGCGCTCTCGCAGGTACTCCGGTAGCAGCACCTGCAGGCCTGGGGAGAGGATGTATCAAGGAATCACTAGGCAGAACCTGTGCCATCTCAGTTTTTTACACCCAGGGCTGCAGGAATCCCCACTGGGGCTCTGCTGACTTGTGCATCCTGGGCCCCAGAAAGGTCACCCTAGGGCCTGATCCTGCTGAGCTGATTGGGAGGGCTACTGCTACCCTAGTGACAGATGAGGGAGGATCTGAAAATGCAGATGAGAAACATCAAAGCCCAAGGCTTAGCCAAACCCCTCACATCAGCCAAATTGAGAGCGTGCATATTATAAGAACAGCTTATCGGCTACATATCAGCATTTCTAGGATGAAAACGGGAAGATGTTTCAGATAAAAGAAGTGTTTACAGCCCTCATGGGGGAGAAATCTAGTTTTGATGGGCTTTTTGCTCCGCCATCCCATAGCTTAACTAAAATTAGCAGTAAGCATCCTAGGACATTACTAAATGCTGGGCCCCCTTGGCCTCCTGTCCTAGCTTAGGGACCAAGGAGGCTGTCCCGGTCAGGAGGTAGGGATGGGTATTGTGAGCACAGTAGCCAGACACTATAACAAGTCCTTTGTATGAATGATTGCAAATAACACTTGTGTGCATACTGGAGTTCTTATCAGTAAGGAAATCCATGTCAAAGGCCACAGTGACCTGCCCAAGTCATAGCATTCAGGCTGCTTGGTGTCAGACCCTCCCCCTGTCTCAGTTAGGTCATACTGCCTAACTGGGACTGGCGGCCCCATTACAATAATATTTAAGGAGATTTGAAGGTAGAATGGTGGCCAGTACCCCAAGATCAGTCATACCCGGGTATACATGAACGGCTCTCAGCTCTCTTTTCCAACTAGCTTCTAATCTTGGATAAAAGCACCATGTTGCTTCAAGCTTCAGTTTTCTCACCCATCTGTGGTGAATTTCAGTTTACCAGTAGCTGAAATATAGTCTCAGTTGGCTTCACAATAAGGCAGCTGTTGGAAGTTTACCAAGGGATGAACAAAGGACAGGCATGCCTTTGGACACCATCCGGGCCATGTGTGAGGTCAGACCCGCAGGAGGCTCCCCCAGCAGGTACACTGTGAGACCTTGTGCCAAGACAGTGAGGAACATGAGGATGTCTAGATGTGATGAGCTCCTCTTTCCTCAAATGTCTGCCAGCTCTTTATTTTTACCCCCTTGACCTTGTCCTTGGCAGGAAATCAGAGAGCCCAAAGCATATATCCTGGTGTTGCAGACCTCAAAATATAACTTAAAGTTTCCAGGAGCAGTGTATGTGTGTTGGTCTTGCTTGAGGTTTACCTCCAGTTCCAAACTGCTCCTCTATTTTCCATTCTCGTACTGTCCCCACACCCTCTGTCCACTGCTGGCTTTCGACATTACCAGATCCTTTCCCTCCCTTCCCCCATCTCCTCACCAGAGCATATCCCAAGGCTATAAAGTAAGTGCCCTGTGAAACACCTGCGTGAGTGATGGGCTATAAAATTAAAAGGCAGAAATTATTCCAAACAAACAGACAGACATTTTGAACTTCACTTATCACTAATTTCTAGACACAAACCCAGCCCAGCCAGGAACACAGGAGAAGAGGGGTGCTAATTGCAAGAGGTAGCTCTAAATAAAGGAGTTATTTAATCCTCTTTGTTATAAATTTCTTGATACTGAACTCATCGCTAGGTTGCCTCTGAGTAAGGTTGCCTGGAATTTGTAATCATAGATCCTAGGAGAGGGCTATGGATTTTATAATGCTGAGACACTAATGTCTTAAACAGAGTCCAATTCAGTTAGGCTCTAAGACAAATAAACTTTTCCCACTGAACCGGGGTATGCAGCCCCACCCTAGGACGCTCGAGGAACAGAGAGCAGGACATGGCTACCTCTTATTTCCCAACCTCCTGCCCCAGGGTGAGTCCTTTTTCCTTTTTGATTTCCCAGTTTTTCTTATGCTAGCTCCAGTCAAATGACTCCCATTCTTTTCTCTTTTTTAATTTCAGATTAATAAGAGGCTGCCAATGATTAGGTTACCATGTTTGCATTTGTTAGGTAAGGTTCATGTTGTAATCATGTCCTGCAGACAGATGAGCCACATACCCTTACAGTGTCCGTTAGTTTAGGAAAAGGCTCCCGTTCTTCTCAAACCTGCTTCCTGGCTTTGAGTCCTCCAAAGTAACAGAAAGCTGAGGCCCTTCTCGGGCTGGCATTACAGTAACCAATCCAATAGTTTGTACAGCTTAATTGAGCTAGCAATGTTTTTCCTCTAACCACTCTGAAAAGCCAGCTACTCCTCAATATGTCCTTAGGATAAAGTAGAGGGGTTTTTGACAATAAAGGAGTGAATGAACTATACCAAAGCTTACAAGGATGGATGTGCTATTTCTTACAGGACACTGAGAGAGAAATCTTAAGAAGAAAAATGAAGTGGGATAAATTAGGAGTCCATTGGTACAAGCAATAGGTCTTGGGAACAGGGCAAAACCATATCCAAAGTTTCATCAAAAGAAGATGGGGATTATTGAATAAAGACCCCAGGATCTGTGGTCATTTAACCAGCTCAATTCACAATCCCCAAGACATGGAATCAACCCAAGTGTCCATCAACCCATGAATGGATTAATAAACTGTAATATATACATATATACACATATATAATAAAATATCATTCAGTCATAACAAAGATACTTTACATCTTTTTGTATTTACCTGGATGGAACTGAAGCACCTTAGTAAAGTATCACAAGAATGGAAAAGCAAATAGCCAACATACTCAATGCTAATATAAAACCAATAGAGATCTTTGTCCACTTACATGCCCACCGGAGAGAAAAACATAATTATATTCAAGTGAGGGGAAAGGGGAGGAGGGAAAGGGAAAAGGGAAGGAGGGAGGAGGTTCGGCAAGCTCTCACCTCATATGCACAATGTCAAAGTATTCAGCAAGCCCCCCCCCCCCGGGTGAAGGGCTCAACTACAACTTGAACTTTACCTTAGAAATGCAAACAATGCAACCTAATCATTTGTACCCTCACATTAATCTGAAATAAAAATGAATAATAAAAAAAGAAGGGTGAATCAAATGGGGCAGGCAGGATTTTTTCCTGCTCTTTGGTGATCCAGGTTATTTACTCGGTGTGAAATGTGTGGAAACCCACACGGCGCTGCCTACCTAGTAACTGCACTTTGTTCTCTGGACTCTGCACCAGCACCGAGCTGACTGAGTCCAGGTTGTCATAGTTGCTGCAGCCCAGGGGACCAGTCCTGGTCTCTGTGACCTGGAGGAGGAAGAGAAGGGGGTGGATTTAGATGGCAAGTAGACAAAGTGTCTTTGCACTTCTGATCTCCAGCTGTCCAATCTCAGTCTTCTTCATATCCTGTTTTTAACCAGCCAAAAAATGATAAGTGCCTTTTCCTACACCAAGAGCATAAGGTCACTTTTCTTCCTTGTCCTGAGACAGTGAGTATCCGTTACCTGAAGCTGGCAGCAGTTGTACATAGTGGGCACCCTTCACAGAGAGCTGAAGGGAATTTATGTCTGGGAATAGAAAATTCAAGGTGAGCAGAGAAACCTAGGGAAGGAATGAGACCTTTAAGCTGGAATCCCCCCTTCTCCTCCCCAGAAGGAGGCAAGGGGCCATATGTGGTCCCTGCCAGCCTCCTGGCGAGCCCATCTGCATCCACTTGATATGAAGCTCACAAGCTTTAGGGATCCTGAAGATGAAATGCACTGGAGAAATATGAGTTATGAGTATTAGTATTAAACATTTAAGTCCCACCTCGGCACTGAGACGTCCTTAGAGAAAATCAGCCAGGGGCTTACTGCATATTTTAATAAGTATATTAAATATACATAAACTCTTATAGCCATGTAATATTCCAAAACACCATAGAGTCGTTTTAAAATATTATAAAGTTGGGCCATCCGTTTCCCTGATGTTTAAAGTATAAGATGAAAAATGGGGAGCTTTAAATGCACTGAAATAATTATGTAATAAGAATGATGGGGACCCAAGGCCCTTTCTTCTCAAGATCTCTGAAGGCTTTGCCAACAATTAATCAACAAATCAACGGGGATTTATTGAGCAGCCACTGTTCAATTCCACACAATTCATCAAAGATGCATAGAGCCCCTTTCCCAGAGTTCCTCAGGGAGATCCACCCTGATACCTCTGACCTCTCTTCTGGCTTCAGGTACCTCTGTTTTGTATCAGGCACGGGGGCTGTAGTTTCATTACATTTTCTGCCAGTGTATGATCCATGTCTGGGTCCCTCATACTACAGACTCCACAGAGGAAAGCTCAACAGATATTTATTCTGCTCACCATGTTGTCACCAGTGATCAGCACCATGTCTGGCACATAGTAGGTACTCAAGAAATGAGAGAATATATATTCTAGGCTTTACCAGGTGGGGAACTGTGCCCTGAGATGAACAAGTTGTGCACCGTGTCCACCAAGAAGGGGTCACAACCTATGAGGAAGGCAGTCACATACATACCTGGCCGACAGACATCCGAGTCACAGCAAGAGCTTGTGTTTAGAACACAGCTCTAAACAAAGAGCAACAACAGGAGTGCCAGAGGGAGCAGCATCTGATTGGTCCCTTAGAAGTGGGGAGTGGGCAGGTGGCAGGGAGGGGAATGTCGAATGAGGAAAGGAAGTGGCAGCGTGATCTGCTGCCACAGGCTTAGTAGTGCACAGTACAATGTATCCTGCACCATGCTCGTTACCATAGTGAATGCCAACATGTAAGTGACATCTTTAAAAGGATTTTAGTAGACCTAGGCTTAAGAAACAGATGTAGAACAGAGTAATCAAGTGAGAAATGGTATGTTGTGGAACAAAATCACAGTCAAGGGAGAGAAGGGAGAGTTACTTGTAGCTTGAAATAGTTGGAGGCAGCTTTATGAAAGGGTTGAGCCATGAATTGGTCTTAAAAGATGAGCAGGGGTTGAAGGGAAGGGGAAGAGCATTGAAGAAAGGAAGGAAACCGGACAGGCACTGTGGTTCATGCCTGTAATCCCAGTACTCTGGGAGGCCAGAGTGTGTGGATTACATGAGCTCACAAGTTCAAGACCAGTCTAAGCAAGAGTGAGACCCAGTCTCTAAAAAATAGTCAGGTGTTGTAATGGGTAACTGTAGTCCCAGCTCCTTGGGAGGCTGAGGTAAGAGCATTGCTTGAGCCAAGAGTTTGAGGTTGCTGTGATCTACGACACCACAGCACTCTTCTAGGGGCAAGAAAGTGAGATTCTGTCTCAAAAAATAAAAATAAAATAAAAAAGAAAAGAAAGGAAAGAAACTCCAAAGATCAAGGGCCAAAAATAGACACAGAACATGAGAGGCAGCAAGACTCAGCCTGAACAGAGAACAAGGGCAAGACCACCACAAGAGAAGGAACGACTTCTCTCTAGACTTCCAAGTTCTTCCCCCAAGGTCATCCCCTTTAACCTTCACAGGAACTCTCTGGGAGAATCTCATTACTGTCATTCTCCAAAATAGAAGACCAAGGCTCAGAGAATTACAATGCTTGAGACCACAGAGCCGCTAAGTAGTGGGACCAGGATTTTAACTTCAGAATCCAGGCTCCATTTTACCACTTTTTGTCTCCCGAGAAGACAGGCCAAAGGACCGCAGAAATAAAGTGAGTATAACTCCTTTACATGCCATCACTCTTCTAAACAGACTGGTCCACTTGACATATTTTAGGGACCTGTCCTCTTCTCCAAATTTTAACATTGGGCACAACAAATTGTACTGATTTGAGATCAATTTTATTATCCTATAATATAGAGTAGGAAACCAAGACCCGTATAAGTTAAATAGCTTATTCGAAGTTATACAGTCAGCTTTAGGGCTAGGATTCGGTGAACTCATTCATTTATTCTTTTATTTACTCACTTATTCATTTAACAAATATTTAAGGATGAATAAGACCTAGTCACTGCCAGTAGGGAGTGTGTAGACAAGGAAATGTGTCTTTGACCCCAGTGTTCTGGCTGCTGCCCCTGGCCTGCCTCCCTCCACATGTGGATTGAGTTCTGAATTATGTTTCTACATTGAATGAGTGGGTATTGGCTAGTTGTCAGACTGAACTGGGCAAGCCAGCCTCATTTCAACATGCTCTGAAAGTCCCCATAAGAAGAGCCACAGCTGAGAATGGGCCCAGCTATTCTGGGGAAGCTCTCTCCTCTTGGATGAGGTGGGCTGAAGGACAGAGGTGGGGCAGTAGGATACAGTATTTGAAGATGTGCTGGTCCCTGCCTGTAGGCAAGCTGGCTGTCCCATTGCTACCGAGTGTTTCATTGCCTTTTACAAGTACTCACCCCTGACTTGGTCACTCACTAACCATGTTTATACAGGCAGACAGCTAACGCACCATATGTAGGAACAGGATATGTTCCAAAGGTGAGGACAGGTTGGAGAACAGTCACAGTGAGCACATTCCTTCCTTCCTCCTCAGCTCCATACCTGTCCTTACCTCTCTCCAATCCATTTGCGCCCCACCATCACCATCTTGTTCTATTATTCTGGGCTTTGACAATTTTCTGACCTTCACTCTGCTGTTCCCAAAGGCTGGTTCCTCAAGAGGACAATCAATTAAGTAAATTAATGAAAGAGTGTGTGTAGTTGCACTTTTGTTAATTGTGGAACAAAGGTGAGAGTGTGACCAGATAAGGACCTCGACCCTCCACCCGACCCTCGTGTGCATTTGCTGTTTAGGGAGAGACTGGGGACCAGATGTCCATGAGTGAGGAAGGCCCACTCTCAGTTTCCACTAGGTCACAGAGTCATAGCTCCTTTCGCTGGTACCCTGTTCTGAGACCATCTGTCTCCTCCCTAGAGAAGTAAGGAGGTGAAAAGAATGGAAGGACCTAACCAAGGTCGCCTTGCAGACATTGCCCTCGTGCTGAATTAAGTAAGCGGCATGGCCTGAGATCCCTTTTCCTCTCCTCCAAAGTGATTAAAGCCACAGAGTGTCCAGAAGTTTCTAGAGAACCTTGCCCTTCTGTACAAGAGGCAGACAGCTTCGGCAGATTATAAAGAGGGCCGATGGAGGCAATGGGAAGTGCAGTTCCTTCCAGCGCACATTCAAAAAGTGCCTCAGATATGCTTTCAGAAAGGGAAAATAATTCTGTGCTAATTGGTCTGTTGACAGAGACCATCCTGCCTTCAGAAAGCCCTGATGGATCTCAGGTTCATTAACACATCCAATTTTCCGTAAATACCAGACTGTGCAAACCCTCATTCCAGCGAGCCCGCTCTCCTCCCACCCAGCCTCGGCGTCCAGGCTGCTCTCGTGCTACTTAAGGAGACATCTGCAACACTGAGAGCCCAGTCAACGGGCTTCTAACTGTGAGTGATGGGGCCAGGCTGGGAGAGCAGAGCCGAGGCTGTGTGCTTAAAAGACCTGCAAATTGAATCCAGGCTGCTGCAGTGAGGAATTCAGACAAGTTGAAAGGAAGGTTTGTGAGAAACGCTCTCTTTTTGCCATCTTGGGGTTTACCCGAACTTTTGAAGGATCTCCCTTCAGTCAGCACATGAGCATGTTCAGCCCTCCTCACTGAGCCCTTCTCAGCCTTAGACTGAATAGAGGGTGAGCTACAACTAGAAACAGGACCCCTTCCTCCCTTGTGGTCCTGAGCTTTTGGGGGGAATTAGCAAAGCATCTTCATGTGGACTACATCATTTGGTGCACCCCAACCCCATAGTAGAGGTGGGGGTGACAGTCACAATATCTACCCACAGGTAGAATAGGAGTACATTGACTAATCAATAGAGATACAGTTTTAGCACCACGGCAGAGTTCTGGAGGCCTCCCAAGGACCATTCACCCTTTAGTTGCTGTCAAAAGGAAAATCTGGGGGTTCTGGGAAGGGCAAGGTCATCGGGGTGACATGGGGGTTGGAATGAAGGTTATTTAACTGTATGGAAGTGTTTCTATATTTTAAAAACTGGTGTACCCACATCAGCTGAATGTAAGCCCTACACACAGGCTGAGTCAAAGTGTTGGTAACTCATGTCATGGCAGAGAGAAAAATAGTTCAATGACTCTTCGAGGTCATAGAAATAGCAATGTCAAGGCTAAAACCTAATACCAAGTATTCTTTCTCTAGTAAATTTCTTTCACTAAGCCACGTAGTCTGCCTTCACCTCTATAGCATTTTATTAAGTGTCTCGCCACCTGTCAGATGCTCTAAAGGGACCTGCAGCTGTGTGTAGGCTATAGAGTCCCTTTTGGTTTAAAATCTACTGTCGTGGTGGTTGTGTGGAGGGCTGAGACAGGCATGTAAACAGCCACAGTGTAATGTGACAAATCCTAGAATAGAGGTGTGTGCTGATCAGGGGAAACCTTGTCACAGCAGGATATGTTCAGTGGGAACTCCAGAGGTATGTATCTTAGCACGGAAGTTGCTACGAAAGAGTTAAAAGTAAGTGCAAAGCTGCTTACAGAAACAGGAAACAGGCAGAGATGCTGGAGGACTTTTTTCCTTCATTAAGGTAGCACAGGTAAGCAGAGCCCCCTTCCCTACCCACCTCCATGCAGAGTAACAACAGTACTGGAAGCTGTCTCAGCTACTGCTATGTAGAAGGACATAGGTGGCAAGTGTCATAGCACCAACAAAAGTGTTAACTAGCAAGGATGTCCTACAGGTCACACCTAGGCTATCTGCTCCCACCCCCATATGGCTCTTAGAAGACTTTAAAGTGTTTTAGAGCAAAGAGAAAGTCTCTGATGGAACACCTTTACTGCCAGTGCAAAATGGGCGGGCCAAGCCCACCAGGTGAACAGAACTGCTGGATGGGATGCCAGCCCATGCCTTTGCTCCTTAGTCTGGCAGTGCATCCTTGAATAGGTCACTTCAGCTCTCTAGACCTCACTAAGTTTTGCATAGATAAGAACTTGGAGGGCTGGAGGTGGAAGGAAGCACAAAATCTTCTTGTTTGCTAAGGGTTTTCTAAGGTATATCCTATGGGGAGAACATATTCTACTATTTCAGAAAATCCCAGGTCAAGCGACCCAGTGGATGATGAATATTCATCTCATAGTCAATGTATTCTTGTTCCATAAAGAGGCTTCTAAGGACAGTGTCCCTTTTTTAAAGGAAAATGGGCTATGGCTCTAATTTTGGAAAGCACACCCACAGGCACCATAACAGACATGGTTTTGGATACCAACCCACCCTTCCTTCTACCACCCATAGACTTTGCTTAAGAGGTGGGTCCAGTAAGTCATCACTAGGACTATGCAAGCCCCATTCTTTGTACTGGACCAAGGATGGACTATGTACCAGATTCCTTCTCAAGGGAATTTAGAACTGTGAGATACTTAAAAAAATTTAAAGGGTGATTATAGATATTGATAAAACTCAGATAATGATTTATTTTCAAGCCCCTACAATATGCCAGGAACCAAAGATACAAAATGAACAAAGAAATGGTCTCTGCCCTGGTGGCATTGATTAAGAGACAAAATAGAAAGAGAATGTTCAGTCAAGGCCAGAGTAAACTCCATAGCAAGGCAAAGCTACATGGAAATTGAAGTCATAGAGCTATAGAAAAGTCTGAAATAGAGAAAAATCACAGACTAGGAAAGCAAGAAGATGAAGAAGATAAAGGTAAAATATAAAGACGTATTTCAACAAGAAATAGAGGGAATAAACTGGAGGTATGACTTTACTTTATGCAAACTCTGCGTGTCCGGATTACATTTAGTGTCCTGCCCTTGGACATCTGTGACGTTCTTCCCCAGAGTTCTCTCTCTCTCTCTCTTTTTTTTTTGAGATAGAGTCTCACTATGTCACCCTTGGTAAAGGTGCCGTGGAGTCACAGTTCATAGCAATCTCAAACTCTAGGGCTTATGTGATTCTCTTGCCTTAGCCTCCCAAGTAGTTGAGACTACAGGTGCGCAGCTATATTTTTGTTGTAGTTGCCATTAATGTTTGGCAGGCCCAAGCTGGGTCTGAACCCACCAGCCTTGGTGTATATGACCAATGCCCCCACTGAGATACAGGTGGTGAGCCAAGAGTTCGCTTGATAAACTATTTTAACTCAAGCCACCTTAAATAGATTTCTGCTTGTTTCAATCAATCATGCCTATACGTACTTGCCAACGCACTGAGTAGAAGCATCTCATCTGTCATTTTCCATCTGTGTGGAAAATGTCATGTCCAGGGAGCCATTCATTCATTCACTCACAAACCTTCACTCACTACCTACAATGTGGCAGTCTGTACTCCTGCTGGTAATCACACTTGAACAAGACTTAGTCTTTTCCACAAGGAGCTT
>CAUYON010163809.1:0-10425 GCA_963573935.1 Arctocebus calabarensis | reverse complement strand
GCGTTCCCCGTCGGTCCTGTGCGTTCCCCGTCGGCCCTGTGCGTTCCCGGTCGGCCCTGTGCGTTCCCCGTCGGCCCTGTGCGTTCCCGGTCGGCCCTGTGCGTTCCCCGTCGGCCCTGTGCGTTCCCCGTCGGCCCTGTGCGTTCCCCGTCGGCCCTGTGGGTTCCCGGTCGGACCTGTGCGTTCCCGGTCGGACCTGTGCGTTCCCGGTCGGCCCTGTGCGTTCCCCGTCGGCCCTGTGCGTTCCCGGTCGGACCTGTGCGTTCCCCGTCGGACCTGTGCGTTCCCCGTCGGCCCTGTGCGTTCCGCGTCGGACCTGTTCCCCAGGGCGTCTGTGTGGCTCAGGCTCGCTTAGACCCTCGAGCGCTTTAACATCCACCGTGGCCGTCACGAGCCATGTTTTCGACAAACGTGCCGAAAAACCACAAGATTCTCAGTTACGTTTGAATTTCAGATGAACCACAAATAATTTTTCACTTGCTACAAACAGTCTGGCTCTGTTTCTTCCCGGCTTTTAAAGCCAAGTCTCCAGCCCCCCGGATCCTTCCCCAGGCTTCCTTTCCAGCAGAAGATGAACAAATTCTAGGCGCTTGTCTGCTAGGGACCCCGAAAATTCTTGACTGTCTAGTTCCACACTATTTACATTTTGGATCAGATAGTTCGTTGCCTTGGAACATGCATAGCCATGTCCTATGCATTCTGAAATGTTTAGCAGTATTCCTGGCCTGCACACTGGATGCTTGGTAGTACCACCAACCCCAATCGTGATAATCAAAAATGTCTCTAGATATCGCCAAATGTCTCCTGGGGGTAGGATTGCCAAAAAAAAGTACAAGATGTTCAGTTAACTTGGAATTTTAGATAACGATTTTTCCAGTACCACCAACCCCAATCGAGATAATAAAAAATGTCTCTAGATATTGCCAAATGTCTCCTGGGGGTAGGATTGCCAAAAAAAAGTGCAAGATGTTCAGTTAACTTGGAATTTTAGATAACGATTTTTCCAGTACCACCAAACCCAGTCGAGATAATCAAAAATGTCTCTAGATATTGCCAAATGTCTCCTGGGGGTAGGATTGCCAAAGTACAAGATGTTCAGTTAACTTGGAATTTTAGATAAACAACAATTTTTCAGTATGTCCCAACTATTGCATGGGGCTACATAGCAACATGAAGAAGTTTGCAACAACAAAAAAATTGTATCATTCACTTGGTAAATATTTATTGAGTCTCTACTATGAGCCAGGCACCCTTTTAGGCAGTGGGAACACTGTAACTCTTTTTTTTTTTTTTTTGAGACAGAGCCTCGAGCTATTACTCTGGATAGAGTGCGGTGGCATCACAGCTCACAGCAACCTCCAATTCCTGGGCTTAAGAGAGTCTCCTGCTACCATCTCCCAAGTAGCTTGGACTACAGGCGCCCGCCACAACACTGTTGTTTGGCGGCTGGGCTCCATTCGAACCTGCCAGCTCAGGTGTATGTGGCTGGCGCCTTAGCCAGTTGAGCCCACAGGTGCCAAGCCTGTAATACACTCTTTTAATAAAATGAAATAAGGGGCAGCACCTGTGGCTCATCAAGTAGGGCACAGGCCCCAAATACCGAAGGTGGCAGGTTCAAACCCGGCCTCGGCCCAACTGCAAAACTGAAAAATAGTCAGGCGTTGTGGTGGATACCTGTAGTCCCAGCTACTCTGGAAGCTGAGGCAAGAGAATCGCCTAAGCCCAGGAGTAGGAGGTTGCTGTGAGCTGTGTGACGCAACGCCACTCTACAGAGGGCGATAAAGTGAGACTGTCTCTACAAATAAAAAATAAAAGTAAAATAAAATGAGATAAGGTAATGATATATATTGTGTTAAGATTAGCACATATATCATACACTATAAATATATATAGATACATAATTAATGGAAACATAAGAGAATTGCCTAACCTGAAATTATTACAGTCAAGGACAATTACTAGGTCAATGCCAGGGGGAATCAACAGCTACATTGACTTTGAAGGACAAATAGAAAATGACTTAAAGGATAAGGGGGAGAGAGGAGTTTGGGGATAAGGAAATGTTGGGTACCTAGAAGAGAAAAGAGCCACAGGCAAGAAAAAAAGCCTGAAGACAGTCCCAAAGACTAGGAGTGACAATGAGGAGAGTGGGGGATGGAGCTGGAGGAAGTCAGGTTATAAGCGATCATTTTATTCCATGTTGAAGAAGTTTTTCTTTATCCTAAGAGTAGTGGAGAACCATTGTGACATTTTTAAGCAGTAAAGAGACGCCTTCAGATTTGCATTTTAGGACCATCACTCTGCCCAAGAAAGTGAGTTGGGAGATGTCAGAAAGATCATTAGGTGACAGTTGTCACAGTCCACGTAAGAGCTCTACAGGCCTGTTTCAAGGTTGTGGCACTGACAATGGAGAAAGGAAAAGCTTTAAATATTTAAATAAAATTTAATAATAATAACATTGATTAAATATTAATAATATTTAATAATATTTATGAGGCAAAATTGGCAGTAGTCATTGGTTCTGGAAAAGTGAAGGAAAGGAGCGAGACATAATAATGCCTAGATTTCTAGTTTAGGCAACCAAGTATTATCCTTGGAATAGGGAGCACAGAAGGAAATCACGTTGTCTTTAGAAGTCAACCGTCCTTGGCTCGGTGCCTGTGGCTCAACAGGCTAAGGCACCAGCCACGTACACCTGAGTTGGTGGGTTCGAATCCAGCCTGGGCCGCCAAACAACAATGACGGCTGCAACCAAAAAATGGCCGGGTGTTGTGGTGGGCACCTGTGGTCCCAGCTACTTGGGAGGCAGAGGCAGGAGACTCGCTTGAGCCCAGGAATTGGAGGTTGCTGTGAGCTGTGATGCCATGGCACTCTATCCAGGGTGACAGCTTGAGGCTCTGTCTCAAAAAAAAAGAAGTCAACCATCCAGACATTGGATCATGTCATTTTTGTATTTGAAACATTTGATAATTCCTGTTGACCCTGCCTCAGTCCCAGTTACCCAGTTCACTTCCTGCATGCAATCTCCTCTTATAGAAGCTCTTGCTACTTGTTCAGGGTTCTCCTTCTCAAATGAAAGAAGTTCCCATAATGCTTTGAAATAGAGGAAAATTTCTATGTTACATATTTGGTCATATTACTCTTTTCTAACTTTACCATCAGATTAGAGTTACCTTAACATAATGCTATAGTTTGACTGTATGTATCCCTCCATAATTCATATGTTAAAACCTAAAATTCAATGTGATAGTATGAAAAGGTGAGGGTTTGGGGGAAGTGATTGAGTCATGCACATTCCACCCTCATGAAGTGATCAGTTCCCTTATAAAAGGGCTTGAGGAATTAGTGAGCCCTTTTTCCCCCTCTGTGCTGTTGGCCATATGAAGACATGCTGTCTGTCACTTTGGAGGATACAAGAGGCACCATCTTCAAAGCAGAAAGGAAGCCCTTACCAGACACAGAATTTTCTGGTATCTTGACCTTGGACTTCCCAGCCTATAGTACTGTAAATTACCCAGCCCATAGTACTTTGTTAGGGCAGCACGAATGGACTAAGACATGGCTTTTGGTATTCTGTGACAATCTGATCTCAGGTACGCTGCTTTTGCTCACAGTGGTCCTTCTACCTGAAATATCATCCCTCCCCACCTTCTTATGTTCTTTCCAGCCCCTTGTATCTCTCTTTTTTTTTTTAAGACGGAGTCTCACTTTGTCAGTAGAGACTTCAGTAGAGTGCTGTGGCATCACAGCTCACAGCAACCTCAAACTCTTGGGCATAAGATTCTCTTGCCTCACCTTCCAAGTAGCTGGGACTACAGGTGCCTGCCACAATACCCAGCTACAGCCCCTTATATCTTACAGAACTTAGCCTAAGTATTTGTACTTGGAAGAAATTTTCTGATTCTTTCCCAGGTCATCATCTGGCAGCTGATTTAGAAATGTATCAAATAGTCAAACTCATAGAAGTAAAGAAGGAGTCTAGGAGTTTGATGTTACACTGTGCTATGATGATGCCACTTCACTCTAGCTGGGTAACAGAATAAGGCTCTGTCTCAAAAACAAATCTGTTAAGAGAGTGGATCCCATGTTAAATATTCTTACCATAATAAAAAGATTAAATGAGTCTGGGTATGGGGCTCATGTCTGTATTCCTAGCACTCTGGGTGGCCAAGACAGGAAGATTGCTTGGGATCAGGAGTTAAAGACCAGCCTGAGCAAGTGTGAGACCTTTGTCTCTATGAAAAATAGAAAAAATTAAGTGGGCATAATGCCCACCATCCCAGGAATGGATTAACAAGAACTATTCAGCCATTAAAAAAGATGAGGGGGGCGGTGCCTGTGGCTCAGTGGGTAGGGTGCCGGCCCCATATACTGAGGGTGGCGGATTCAAACCTGGCCCCACCCAAACTGCAACAAAAAAACAGCCGGGCATTGTGGTGGGCACCTCAGCTACTTGGAAGGCTGAGGCAAGAGAATTGCCTGAGCCCAAGAGCTGGAAGTTGCTGTGAGCTGTGACGCCACAGCACTGTACCAAGGGAGACAAAGTGGGACTCTGTCTCAAAAAAAAAAAGATGAGGACCCTACATCTTTTGTTTAACCTGGATGGAGTCAGAACACATTCTTCTTAGTAAAGTATCACAAGAATGGAGAAGCAAGAATCCCATGTACTCAATTCTAATATAAAGCCAGTAGACAATCTAACACATACCCACATAAGTGAAAATCTCAAATCAATTCAAGGTGGGGGGTGAAGAACAAGGGAGGAGGGAGGAGGATGGGGGTTCCAGTATATGGCACACCTCTTGGGGCAGGACACAACCATAAGAGGGACTTGACCTAACAAATGCAAAAGGTGAAACCGAATTCTTTGTACCCTCAATGAACCTGAAATTATAAAAAAAATTAAGTGGGCATGGTGACTGGCTCCTGTAGTCTGAGCTACTTGGGAGGCTAAGGCAGGAGGATCACTTGATCCCCATAGTTTGATGTTGCTGTGAGCTACAATGATGCCACTGTTGTCTATCCAGGAGGCAATGGGGTGAGATTCTGTCTCAAAAAGAAAAATCAAATGATGCTATAAAAAGCTCACTACAAAGCAGACAGAACTTTGGTTCCCGTCTCAGTTACCCTCTGAGCTGCCAACCCACCATTCCTTACCCTGGGTAACTGCATACATAGGCAGACTACGTTTCCCCTTAGCTGTCTGGCTGGGTGTTAAACTCTGCCTCTAGAGGGCGCTGGAGCGGTACTGGTTAACATTAGATCCCTCTAGATTAGGGTGGAGTGGGCCCTCTAACCCTGGGCCTAACCCAGTGACTAGCTAGTGTCCTCATACTAGAAAATAGGCGCGCACACCCTGGGGAGAAAACCATATAAAGACACAGGCAGAGACTGGAGGACCAGAGGACGCCAAGGATTGCTGGCAATCATCAGTGGCTACCAGAGAGGCAAGGAGCAGATTGTCCCTCAAGGGCCCCAGAAGGAACCAACCTTCCTGACACCCCGATTTCAGTCTTCCAATATCCAGAATTGCGAGAGAATAAATTTCTGCTATTTTAAATCACCCAATGTGTGGTAATTTGTTACAATACCAGGAGTCAGTGTCTTTGTAAATCAGATTGGTAGTGGTTGTTAGCTCTTAGCCCAGCCAGTTTCATCCTCAGGAAAGCAGGCAGCATCCTTTGGGAGCAACCACACTCTATCAGAGCAAAAGGTGTGATAAATGCAGGCTTATGTAGTAAGCTGAATGTTACATGTATTTTAGCCCAATTTAAAAAATGAATTTCAGGTGGGGCAAGAGCCTCCTCTGAGTTTCTAAGTTCCTTATTTGTTTGTTTTTCCCTGAGCTCTAGGAGTGGCAGCTTCTCTACGTTATTTCTTTTTTCTAAATTTTTTATTGTGTATTAACATAAAATTCACCATGTTAACAATTTAAAAGTGTACAACTCAGTAGCATTAAATACATTCACAATGTTGTACAACCGTCACCTCTATCTAGTTCCCAAACTTTTCATCACCCCAAAAGGACATCTCATATCTACTAAGCCTGCATTTACTATTTCTTTTTCTGTAATTATCATTGAAATACTTTCCCACTTTTTAGTAGCTAACCATGGCCAACAGCAAGCATAAAAGAACATTCCTAACTGGAAGGAAGATAAAGCGAACTACACAGGAGCCAGGAAAAATCCCAAAAGTTCTAGTCCAGGTCAAGGTCAAGTGGGAGGATACATCCTGGATAGAATTACCCTTCTCAAAAAAGTAAGAAATGTGCTTGAAAGGTAGTGTCTGAACTAGGTTTCACTTTATTTCTCTCATTGCAGAAAACCCTATAAACCAGAATCTGCAATAAAATATTAGGTATATCATCATATAAATAGGAAATTATAAAACTTGAATGAAACGGGCGGCGCCTGTGGCTCACCGAGTAGGGCGCCGGCCCCATATACGGAAGGTGGCGGGTTCAAACCCAGCCTCAGCAGAACTGCAAAACAGAAAAATAGCCGGGTGCTGTGGTGGGCACCTGTAGTCCCAGCTACTCAGGAGGCTGAGGCAAGAGAATCACCTAAGCCCAGGAGTTGGAGGTTGCTGTGAGCTGTGTGATGCCATGGCACTCTACCGAGGGCGATAAAGTGAGACTCTGTCTCTTAAAAAAAAAAAAAAATTGAATGAAATGCAAAAGTTCCTAGAAAAATAGGAAATATCAATATTGGTGCTTGCGGGTGGCGCCTGTGGCTCAGTCCATAGGGCACTGGCCCCATATACAGAAGGTGACGAGTTTAAACCCGGCCCCGGCTAAACTGCAACAACAAAAAAAGCCAGGCATTGTGGTGGGCACCTTTAGTCTCAGTTACTTGGGAGGCTGAGGCAAGAGAATCTCCTAGGCCCAGGAGTTGGAGATTGCTGTGAGCTGTGTGATGTCACGGCACTCTACCGAGGGCCATAAAGTGAAACTCTGTTTCTACAAAAAAAAAAAATGTATATATATGTATATATACTTGTATTAATATTAAGTAAACATAACAGTCATTCAGAGTTGTTTCCTCTGTTTTTTTTTGTTTTTGTTTTTGTTTTTTTTTGGCCAGGGCTGGGTTTGAACCCACCACCTCCAGCATATGGGGCCAGTGCCGTACTCCTTTGAGCCACAGGCACCACCCAAGATTTGTTTCTTCTGAAAAACAAAAAACCAAGTTACTACAAAAATTAGAAGACTTTCAAACCTACCCATTAATTTTTTTTTAACTTTTTTTTTTTTTGCAGGTTTTTTTTTGGCTGGGGCTGGGTTTGAACCCGCCCCCTCCAGCATATGGGGTTGGCGCCCTACTCCTTTGAGCCACAGGTGCCGCCCCCTACCCATTAATTTTATGAAGTAATATGTTGATTTCAAAACCAGAAGGAGAGTAATATAAAAAATAATAACAGTCTCGGCGCCTGTGGCTCAAGCAGCTAAGGCGCCAGCCACATACAGCTGAGCCAGAGGGTTCAAATCCAGCCCAGACCCACCAAACAACAATGATGGCTGCAATCAAAAAATAGCCAGGCATGGTGCTGGGCGCCTGTAGTCCCAGCTACTTGGGAGGCAGAGGCAGGAGAATCACTTGAGCCCAGGAGTTGGAGGTTGCTGTGAGCTGTGATGTCACAGCACTCTATCCAGGGCAACAGCTTAGGCTCTGTCTCAAAAAAAAAAAAAAAAAAAAAGATAATAATAACAGCTAATTGAATCCAACAGTATCTTTTTAAAGCCTACATAATTTTTTATTTTTTGAGACAAGAGTCTCTGTTGCACAGGCAGAGGCATCAGCTTAGCTCACAGCAACCTCAAACTCCTGGATTTAAGAGATCCTTGCACCGCAGCCTCCCAAGTAGCTGAGACTACAAGTGCACACCATAATGCCTGGCTTATGAGGGATTTGATGTTTATGGTTCTTCCCAGACTAACTACTGCATGAATCTCCATCTTTCTAATCCTAAGGAAAACCCGAGGTATAGAGTGTCTGGATACTACTAACTATAGCTGCAGTGCTGTATCGTTTATAATGTTCTCCCTAAAATCTCTGCCCACAAAACAAAACTACCTTCTTTCTTTCCCAACATTGTAATAGAAGAATCAGGGGCCTTATCATTCAGTGGTTTATTTCATACTAGAACATAGACAAGGACTGGAGGTTGAAGGTTCTTTAATGCCTTTGGCCCAGCTGCTTAGGTAGACATGTTCAACAAATCAAAACAATCTTCTGGGGCAGCGCGCTGGCCCCATATACTGAGAGTGGCGGGTTCAAACCCGGCCCTGGCTGAACTGCAACAACAACAACAAAAATAACTGGGCATTGTGGCAGCTACTGGGAGGCTGAGGCAAGAGAATTGCCTAAGCCCAGGAGTTGGAGGTTGCTGTGAGCTGTGTGATGCCACGGCACTCTACTGAGGATGATAAAGTGAGACTCTGTCTCTACAAAAAAAAAAAAATCTTTGGGATAGGTTGTTTTGACTAGTATAAATTATTAGAGTAATAACATCTTAAGCCAAAGCATCCTTATACCCTGAACTCTGTATTTCTCTCACCCCAAAGGTCAAGATTAAATGATCATAGATGTATTTTGAAATGTAAACTCAACATTCCATATCTTATCTACCTGTACCTTAAATATAAAATATTGCAAAAGGAGAACAAATAAGCAAATAGTAATTTCTTAATTTCAGTGATTTCTTCACAGATAACTTTTAGCCAAATGACTTCAGAAAGCTGCAGACTAACAACAACTTGTGATTAGCAACTTGATTACAACTGTATTTAGGATTCCTATAATTGGGATTTGGTTTGTACAGCATTTCTAAATTTTGACAGTGTCGGAAACTCGTGTAGAATACAATTAACATTCTCTAATATCAGCGTATTCTCAGTCTATATTCTCTAATATAGACTTGAGACTTACATGAACTTCACTTTCACTATTTCATTTGGCATTAACTTGTCATGGACCAAGAGCACATACGTATTCCAAAATGTGTGTAGAGATCTCTACTAATAGCCACATTTTCAAATTGCAGGCAAATCTCAAAATCAAAATCCTTCCCTTCAAAGTGGAGAAAGAAATGCATCCAATACACGTGTGTTTTAAAAATAACATTACAGTTTGAAAACCTAACTCAAAAACTCAGCATGCCCTTGAACTTCCTTTTGATCATATTTGCAAATCTGCCCATCTCACTGCTAGTTCAGGGATCTGCTAGGGAGACTCAGTCGGTTTATGGCATTGGAACACCACCAATTTCATTGCCATTCCCATCGTCAATTTTGCCAGACTTGTACGATTATAATCTCTCTTCCGCCTTCTCAGTATATGCCTCCTTTTTTTTCTTTTTTGCGAGTTAAATATTGTTTCTTCCCTATCCTGAAATCCATCCACTTGAAGAATGGCAGAGGAAGATGGGGGGGGAGGGGAATGTCTACGTGTATTAGCTCCATTTTTTCCATAGGCACAGCCCTTTATTGTTCAACCCTCTCAGTCACGTGTGTGAAGACACTTATCTTGCACCTCTTCCCTTCCTCTGACGTTTTAATCTGGGGCAAGCAAAAAAATCACACAGCTCACACAACCTACCCAAAGTGGGTTTATATCCTGGACCCGCTGGGGCATCAGGAACACAGAAGTCACTGCTTACTTGCTGACCAGAGAGTCACAGAAAGGTAACTGTTGAGCATAGATTTTGGAGAGGACGCGTTTGGTTGGTTCCAGGACACCAGAAACCGTGCCGGTTCCAAAATTGTCCAGCCCATTCCAGCACCGTCCAATGCGGATGTCTGATGGCTGCGTTCCAAAATCTATATACTGGTTTCAATTTTCTCTAGCTTTTTTCCGAATTCATCAATGAAGCACTTTTGAAAACCAAGCACCTAAAAGGAAAAATAAACCTACATGATTGGTTGCATAGACACAAAGGGAAAGTTAAAAACAGCTCCTCTGAACTCATTCCCCTGTCAGGCTTCCTATCAGGATGGAGGTGAAAGGGATTTTTGATCCTGTAGTCCCAGCTACTCAAGAGGCTGAGGCAGGAGGACCGCCTGGACCCAGGAGTTTGAGGTTGCTGTGTGCTAGGCTACAGCCATAGTCTGGGTAACAGCATGAGATTTTGTCAGAAAAGAAAAGAAAAAGAGGCTTGGCGCCTGTGGCTCAGTGGGCTAAGGCGCCAGCCACGTACACCTGAGCTCACGGGTTTGAATCCAGCCCAGACCTGCCAAACAACAATGATGGCTGCAACCAAAAAATGGCCAGGTGTTGTGGCGGATGCCTGTAGTCCCAGCTACTTGGGAGGTGGAGGCAGGAGACTCGCTTGAGCCCAGGAATTGGAGGTTGCTGTGAGCTGTGATGCCACAGCACTCTACCCGTGGTGACAGCTTGAGGCTCTGTCTCAATTAAAAAAAAAAAA
>CAUYON010163807.1:22500-78589 GCA_963573935.1 Arctocebus calabarensis | reverse complement strand
AGAGTGCTGTGGCATCACAGCTCACAGCAACCTCCAATTCCTGGGCTCAAGCGAGTCTCCTGCCTCTGCCTCCCAAGTAGCTGGGACTACAGGCGCCCACCACAACGCCCGGCCATTTTTTGGTTGCAGCCGTCATTGTTGTTGGGCGGGCCCAGGCTGGATTTGAACCTGACAGCTCAGGTGTACATGGCTGGCCCTTTAGCCCGTTGAGCCACAGGCGCCAAGCCACAAAATTACTTCTTTTTGGGGAGAGCTACATGCTTATGTCTCTTTTTATTAAATCACTTTCACCAGAAAACACATCCTATTTTCCTTACATGTTCTGCATGTAGAAATGTTTCTGTTTTTTTTTTTTTTTTTTTAATTAAATAATAGCTGTATACATTAATGCATTCATGGGGTACAATGTGCTGGTTTCATACACAATCTGGAATATTTTCATCAAACTGGTTAACATAGCATTCATGGCATTTTCTTAGTTATTCTGTTAAGACCTTTATATTCTGCATTCAGTAAGTTTTACCTGTACCCTTCTAAGATGACACCGTAGGTGTGGTCCCACCAATTAGCCTCCCTCCACCCATCCTCCTTCCTCCCCTCCTCCCCTCCCACTATTTCTGTTTTTATCTCTAGCTTTAGTTACCATATGCTAGATAGAATTTTAACCCTTAGTAATCTTACTGTATAGTGAAGACCTAAGAGAGGAGCAATTTTGTTACAGATAGGGTCTTATCCTTTTTTTTTTTTTGAGACACAGAGCCTCAAGCTGTCGCCTTGGGTAGAGTGCTGTGGCATCATAGATCACAATAACCTCAAACTCTTGGGTTTAAGCAATTCTCTTGCCTTAGCCTCCCAAGTAGCTGGGACTGCAGGTGCCTGCCACAATGCCCGGCTATTTTTTGGTTGTAGTTGTCATTGTTTGGCAGGCCCAGGCTGGATTTGAACCCTCCAGCTGTGGTGTATGTGGCTGGTGCCCTAGCCACTGAGCTATAGGCGCTGAGCTGACAGGGTCTTATTCTATTGGCTAAGCTGGTCTGGGACTGCTGGGCTGGAAACAATCCTCTTGCCTCAGCCTATCAGAGTGCTAGGTTTATGTGTTTCAGCCACTGCTCTTGTTTGTCATATGCTAACAATTTATGAATACACTTTATTTATTTTTCAGAAAGAGTCTAACTCTGTTACCCAGGGTAGAGTGCAGTGGCATGGTCATAGCTCACTGTAACTTCAGACTCCTGGGTTCTAGCAATCCTTCTAGCTTAGTCTCCTGAGTAGCTAGGATTACAGGGGCATGCTGCCTCACCCAGCTATTTTTTTTTTTTTGTAAAGAGAAGTTCTCACTTTGTTGTCTAGGCTGGTCCTTGGACTCTTGTTCAAGCTGTCCTCCTGTCTTATTCTCCAAAGTGCTAGGATTGCACATTTAAGCCTTTTATACCCAGCCACCTATAATTTTTAAAAAACATAGGCTTTCTTGGGCCAGGTGTGATGGCTCACATCTGTAATCCCAGCCCTCTGGGAAGCTGAAGCAGGCAGATCACCGGAGCTCACGATTCTGAGACCAGCCTGAACTAGAGAGAGAGACCCCACCTCTAAAAATAGCCAGGTGTTGTGGCAGGCGCCTGTAGTCCCAGCTACTTGAGAGGCTGAGGCAAGAGAATCGCTTAAGCCCAGGAGTCTGAGGTTGCTGTGAGCTGTGACACAATGGCACTCTATGGAGGGCGACATAGTGAGACTCTGTCTCCAAAATAAATAAATAAATACATAGACTCTCTGGTTTCTCTCTGCCTATTTATGGGGTATAGTCCCTTCTAGAGCATGGTTAGATGAAATTCTTAGAAAAGTACTCCCCCAGTGTTATAAACAGCAGTTTCATCCCTTTCATTGCTGCTGCCATCTTCAGATCTGAAACTGATCCAGACACCATGGAGTTCTGCTGCCTGCCCAGGTGGGTGTGTGCTCGCCAAGTTGGCCTGACAAATTTTGGGTCTGCTATGCCCTCCTGCCCGAATGCCAGGAAATGTACAGCAGGTGCTCTTGCTTCCTGGCCTCTCTAGGTCCCTAAATCTGAAGATTTAAATTCTGAATTCAAGGCCTGGGATACGTCGGGATACAGTAGAGCTGGCTGCCGGAGGAGATAACTCCTCAGTCTCCCTCTACTCACTGCAAAACCCAAGGCAACAGAACAACTGTAATTTCTCTTTGAATGTAAACGTAAGACCTGGCCTTCATCTGGGATTCATAAGACAGGACCGCACTTCAGACTAAGATGTACAAAAATGTCCACAGAGGAGACAGTTTCTGCAGCATGAGAGACTAACCTGAAAGACCTCTCCAGATGGAGCCCTGGAATTTTCAAGATCTTGTCTGGTGGCCTGTGTGTGGTTTCCAGTGGTCAGTACAAAATCTATAAGTGAAAACCATTCAGCACAGAATCTAACACTTCCAGGGACACCAGACCCTACTCTGATACAACAGAATAAGAGGATGATTGGCTCGGCGCTTGTAGCACAGTGATTACGGCGCCAGCTACATACACCAAAATTGGCGGGTTCAAATCTGGCCTGGGCCAGCTAAACGTCAATGACAACTGCAACAAAAAACAGCCGGCCATTGTGGCAGGTGCCTATAGTCCCAGCTACTTGGGAAACTGAGGCAAGAGAACCACTTGAACCTAGGAGTCTGAGGTTGCTGTGAGCTGTGATGCCACAGCATACTACCAAGGGTGACATAGTGAGACTCTGTCTCAGAAAAAAAAAAAAAGAAAAGAGGGATGATCAATTAACGTTGAAAGGCCAACAACAGCTACCTTTTCCTGTATACTATGTTTCTGGGGTAGGGTGGTAGCGTTCTTTTCCCCCAGAGTTATCTTATCAGGGACAGGTGATATCACACCTGTGTCCAGAGTCAGCTACTCCACCAGAGCAGGTTCATTTTCTATCCTGACTCTCTTGGCACTTGAGTGAAGAACAAGGAAAAGTTTTAGAGACTCAAACTGATAAATAAATCAACTGGCTTCTATAATTTTAAATGGCCTTGAGAAAAACAGTGATGAAGAAGCCATAATTCCTACTGTCTAGGGACTTTTAGCCCAGAACAAATGGATAAATTGTTGAATTCAGCATTATGTAGTTAATGCAAAGAAGGGGAGAAATATATGAGACTTAGGATTCATTTGGTCCACTTCCCTATTGTGAGTTCTGATGGAAAGAATCAGAACCATGGAAAAAGAAAGAAATGGAAAGAATCCATGGAAAGAATTGTTGTCATTTCATTTCTATTGCTCTTACCTCATTCAGAATAAATATTTAGGCACCTAATTTTCCTATAACTCTGATGCTTTATGTTAAATTTGTTATGTTATAAAACAGACAAGAAAGCACCTTAAAATAATTAAAAGCTTACAACTGTGAAAATAGAATTTCTGTTGGTCAAGTTTAGAAAAGACAGAAAAATAAACTAGCAGCATAGAGATCAGAACATAGGGCCTGCTCCTGTCTCAGCTCTGCCCAAATTTCCGGCCTCATTCTAGAATCTCCCCTCATAGAATAGATCAGAACTGATTAGAGGAGATCAGAGGTCAAGGTGTCTGCTTCTGCCATCTCTCCAGAGCTGGTGCTCATAATTATTCAAAACCCATTAAGTGGATAAACGAGTGCAAAGGATTGTATATTTTGGTACCTTGCTTTCCGTCTTTTTCTTTAAAACCTATGCTTCCAGAGATGTTTCACCAACAGCCTATTTTCCATTCCTTTAGATCTAGTAAAGACTACAAGAAAGTAAATATAAAAGCAATGAAAAATCACTTTGTATTACTCCTTCACCCGTCCTTTCCATATCTTTCCCATCCATGTGTATCTTTTATTCTGTATAGTTTTTATTTCATCAGTGTCAAGGAAGAAAAAAGCTGGGCTCTGGCTTGGTGCCCGTAGCACAGTGGTTATGGCACCAGCCACATACACCAAGGCTGGTGGGTTCTAACCTGGCCCGGGCCTGCTAAAACAACAATGACAACTGTAACAAAAAAATAGCCAGGTGTTGTGGCGGGCACCTGTAGACCCAGCTACTTGGGAGGCTGAGGCAAGAGAATTGCATAAGCCCAAGAGTTTGAGGTTGCTGTGATCTGTGATGCCACAGCACTCTACCCAGGACAACACAGTGAGGCTCTGGCTCAAAAAAGGAAAAAAAGCTTGGCCCAATATCTGTATTCTGGTAGGAATTCTGGAACACTTAGTACCTGACTCCCAGAGTATTATGAGGATTAACTCATACAGTGTGAGGTTGCCAGCAGTGCGCTGTAGCGTACTTGTGAGCACAAAGTGCCTGGTCAATTAACATTGCAGTAATGTGTGCATGTGGTTTTCCAAATGTAGACTTCCTCTGATATTATGGCCTTCTGCAGGCTCTGTAAACTATAAAGGGCCAGCAGAGAATGTTTCAGTATGGTGATTGGTGGTCTTCACTTGGACCTGAAGTATTTTGGTTGTCACAGAAGTGTTGAGTATAAGGGACTCTGTACTATGCCTACTGTTTCTAGCTGAATGAGAGTGGTAACTGATATGGAGAAGTAACATCAGCATGAACAGGAGTCTTGTTAGTAAAGCCAATCCGTAGACCCCTTCCCACCTTGAAAAATCACATTTCTCAGAATGGGATCTGGAATAGTAGTTGATATATAGTCACATGAAGCTTGCAAGATGATGCTCAGCTAAGTAGCTCTCATCTTGTTATAATCCCATGGCTATTAAAGAACCACCATCATCTGTGCCTTCTCATCTATGTGGTTTTAATAAAGGGCCTCCTGTGATTCTTAAGATGAGGACAGGGTCAAGCATGTAGGCTTCCAGATCTGTTCTTGAGAGTTAGTTCACATTTTTTCCAAAGGAAGATCATAGGACTTGCTCTGCTTGGGTTTGGTAGGGGTGGGTGGGGGTGGGTCATTGTGGCCTATATTTCCACTGCAATTGCAGAAATTGCTGGTGTCAGTTGCAGGGGAGGGCACCTGAAGGAAAGGAGAAACTCACATTTTGCTCAGTGTTTCTGAATCTCATGTGACAAAGCACGTGATTGTCACCTTTACTGCACTTCAAGGTCCTGCCTATGGGTGTGGTGGTACCAGATGAAAGGATTGTGCCGATGCCTTGAAATTCATATTCTCAAGATGCAGCTATAATTTGTCTGGATAATGTCACCTGAGAAGGAATCTTAGAGAAGCAAGAAAGAAGAAATGGCTGGTTCTTCTCAGGTAAGTGTCTCCCAGGTCAGCGGCTGTGTCCACTTTTATTCCTAGAATGTCATATATTTAGGACTTGAAAACTTTTGCTTCTCTGCCTAACAAGCTTATTTGAGCTACTTATTTCCTTTATGATATTCAAGAGGCTCTTGAAAATATTTCTCTCCAATTTATAAGAGCCTTCTCTTTGTTCTCTCCATTCAGGCTTTTTACGTACTGTTCACAGTTTTCATCATGAACTTATGACCTGCAATATTAAAAAGTTTCTTTTTGACAGATAAACGTGAGAAGGTGTGGACATCCAAGATTCTTCTTGGGCATGAGGGTGGGTCAAGCACTGTAGAAGGTCCATTTAGACACTCCATTTATCTTTATGCCAAACAAGATTAAAAAATGTGCAGAGAGGCAAAGAGGATTGTATTACTTGGCTCAGATAATGCCACAGTTTCTGAAAAGCACTTTAATTAGAAGAGATGTGCGCTCTAGTTTGCTAAAGAAAGACTATTTAGGCTCAGCGCCTGTGGCTCAACGGGCTAAGGCGCCAGCCACGTACACCTGAGCTGGTGGGTTTGAATCCAGCCCGGCCCGCCAAGCAACAATGACGGCTGCAACCAAAAAATGGCCGGGCGTTGTGGCGGGCGCCTGTAGTCCCAGCTACTTGGGAGGTAGAGGCAGGAGACTTGCTCGAGCCCAGGAATTGGAGGTTGCTGTGTGCTGTGATGCCATAGCACTCTCTCCAGGGTGACAGCTTGAGACTCTGTCTCAAAAAAAAAAGAAAAAGACTATTTAAATAAAATAAGTCGTTAAAGTTTTAGAACATGAGAAATATATGTATATGATTTGAACTTGGCTTAAGACTGAATTTGGCATGATTAGATTCAGATTATGAGTTACAATTTATTTGTTGCCAGAAATTTCACAACAGTAGTTGGTCTTGTATGCTCATGGGCACCTCAGACAAATTTGTCCTCTCATAGATGAAATTAATTTTATTCACTTGTTAATTTATTTGCTTAATTTTTTTGAGGAAGAGTCTCACTCTGTTGCCCAGACTAGAGTGCGGTGTAAACCTAGCTCACAGCAACTTCAGACTCCTACATTCAGTTGATCTTCCTGCCTCAGCCTCCTGAGTAGCTGGGACTACAGGTGCTTGCCACCGTGCCCAGCTAATTGCTATCTTTAGTAGAGATGAGGTCTTGCTCTTCCTCAGGCTGGTCTTAAGCTTCTGAGCTGAGGCAGTCCACCCACCTCAGCTTCCTAGGTTGCTATGAATGTGAGCCGCTGAGCCTGGCCTATTTATTTGTTTGAAGTGGTGCCTGTAGCTCAAGCTGCTAAGGCGCCAGCCACATACACCAGAGCTTGCAGGTTCAAATTCAGCCCGGGCCCACCAAACAGTGACAACTATAAAAAAAATAATAGCTGGGTGTTACAGCGGGTGCCTGTAGTCCCAGCTACTTGGGAGGCTGAGGCAAGAGAATTGTGTAAGCCCAGGACTTGGAGGTTGCTGTGAGCTGTGATGCCACGGCTCTCTATCCAGGGCAACAGCTTGAGGCTCTGTCTAAATAAATAAATAAATAACTAAATAAAATAAAATAAAGTGATCACTGGCCTATGATGCCACGGCACTCTACCCAGGGTGTCAGCTTGAGGCTCTGTCTCAAAAAATAAATAAATAAATAAATAAATAAATAAATAAATAGGCTGAGGCAAGAGAATTGTGTAAGCCCAGGAGTTGGAGGTTGCTGTGAGCTGTGATGCCACAGCACTCTACCCAGGGCGACAGCTTGAGGCTCTGTCTAAATAAATAAATAAAATAAAATAAAGTGATCACTGGCCTGTGATGCCACGGCACTCTACCCAGGGCGCCAGCTTGAGGCTCTGTCTCAAAAAAAAATAAATAAAGTGATCACTGGTCTGGTGCCATGGCTCATGCCTGTAATCCTAGCACTCTGAGAGGCCAAGGTGGGCAGATTGCTTGAGCTCAGGAGTTCAAGACCAGCCTGAGCAAGAGTGAGATCCCATCTCTACTAAAAAAATAGAAAAACTGAGGCAAGAGTGAGATCCCATCTCTACTAAAAAAATAGAAAAACTGAGCCAAAGAGTTTAAAGATGCTGTGATCTATGATGGCCACATGGGACTCTACCCAGGTGGACAGAGTGAGACTCTGTCTCAGGAAAAAAAAAGTGATCGATGACAGATTCCTATACTATGAAGTTAATGTTTTTTTATGGTTTATAAGTATCTTTGGGAGTTGTACTCACTGATATACATATCATCACGTTTCATATGGAAGTTCCCCTTTCCTCTTAATTTTTCTTTGTTTATAGCTTGCTTTAGAGAATGAAGTCAAAGAGCTTACTGGTTAGATGAACCAGGATAAAACTCAGCTGCTGCCACTTTCTGAGAGTTTGACAAAATATTTTTCTTGGTATGGAAGACTTGGCATTTCTGCCAGGTTTGTTTGAAAAGCAGGAACTCCAGCCCTTCTCCATTAGGATCTGCATTTTAGTAAGCTCTCCAGTTAACTGTAGTACACATTAAAATTTTAGTAGTGCCCTTCTAATTCATCATGATTTTTTCATTATGAGAAACATACACAACTTACTGTATGTGATGCATATATATATGTGTGTGTGTATGTATACCACTCAAAAATTTATATCACTGTATTGCCCTTAATTAATTAATTAAATTTATTATTTCATTTTTTGAGACAGAGTCTCACTATGTCACCCTCAGTAGAGTGCTGTGATGTCACAGCTCACAGCAACCTCAAACTCTTGGGCTTAAGCGATTCTCTTGCCTCAGCCTCCCAAGGAGCTGAGACACAGGCACCCGCCTCAACGCCCAGCTAATTAAAAAAAATCTTTTTTAGACAGAATCTTACTCTGTTGCCCTGTTTGCAGTGCTATGGCATCATAGCTCACAGCAACCTCAAACTTTGGGCTCAAGCAATTCCTTTGCCTCAGCCTCTTGAGTAGCTGGGACTACAGGGTGCCTGCCACAATGCTCTGTTAGTTTTCTATTTTTAGAAGAGATAGGGTCTCACTCTTGCTCAGGCTGGTCTGTAACTCCTACGCTCAGGCGATCCACCCACTTTGGCCTCCCAGAGTGGTAGGATTTCAGGTGTGAGCCACTGTGCCTGGTCACCCTTAATGTTAATACTTTATCATCATGAAGATACAGTGACTACACTTGTTTTGTGAATTTTTTTTGCTATTCTCTGTCAAAGTTAGATAATACATTAGAAAAAATAAGTTCTCTTCACTTTCTTATTTTGCCTTTTGTCAAATTAAGAACGCTGTCCCTGGCCATGTGTTAAATATGATTTCTTTCTCCAAGGGATTGTTAACATTCAGGGATGTGGCCATAGAATTCTCTCTGGAGGAGTGGGCATGCCTGGATCCTGCTCAGCAGAATTTGTACAGGGATGTGATGTCAGAGAACTATAGAAACCTCGTCTCTGTGGGTGAGGAGAACTTCCCTTTAGGATTCCTAATGTACTTAAAAAGTTTCATTTTCTTTGTGCAGTGATTTATGGGAATTTCTTCTTTGCATGAATGAGTTTCAGATTTCTGGTTTCAAGGAAAATTTTGGGGCTTATATAGAAATGAAAATGTTCAAGATATTTTATCTTGACATGAACTATCTCCTTTCTTTTTTTTTTGGCTGGGGCTGGGTTTGAACCCGCCACCTCCAGCATATGGGGCTGGTGCCCTACTCCTTTGAGCCACAGGTGCCACCCATCTCCTTTCTTGAATTGATCTTTATATTTCACTCTAGGTGGGTGACAATTCTAAAAATTTGATAGCATAGAACATTATTGTCCAGGCTCGGCGCCTGTGGCTCAACAGGCTAAGGTGCCAGCCACATACACCTGAGCTGGTGGGTTCAAATCCAGCCTGGGCCCGCCAAACAACAATGACGGCTGCAACCAAAAAATGGTCGGGCGTTGTGGTGGGCGCCTGTAATCTCTGCTACTAGGGAGGCAGAGGCAGGAGACTTGCTTGAGCCCAGGATTGGAGGTTGCTGTGAGCTGTGATGCCATAGCACTCTATCCTGGGGTACAGCTTGAGGCTCTGTCTCAAAAAAAAAAAAAAAAACCCATTATTGTCCAGACCTTAAAATCCAATTTATATGATCAGTTTTTCATTGAGATACTGGATAATCCAGTATCCTTGGGGTCCTTGAGGTAAGGACCCACACAAATTTAAAATAACTTCTAAATATTCTAATAGTTTCTTCAGGAAGTATATTTTGGGCTTAATTCTCTAGAAAATTCTGTAATGTTCTTTTTTGTCTACTGAGTGTAGTACTGGGTTTGTAACTGTACAATCCTAACAAGAGTCATGTTACTTTTTTCCAATGAAATAGGTCTTGCTGCCTCTAAGATGGACCTGAATTCCTATCTGGAGCAAAAGCAAGAGCCCTGCAATGTGAAGAAACACGGGGCAGTAGCCAAACACCCAGGTAGGTGGGAGTGAATAAAGCAGATGACACAGGTGAGAGGTTCAGAGGTCTAGGTGGAAGCCAGATTTTTTTATGTTTTTATTTTTTTGAGACAGTCTTACTTTCGCCCTCAGTAGAGTGCCATAGCCTCATAACAGCAACCTCAGACTCCTGGGCTGAAGTGATCCTCTTGCCACAGGCACCTGCCAGAGCACCCAACTCTTTTAGAGACAGGGTCTATTATTCAGGCTGGTCTCGAAATATTTTTTTTTTTTTTTTTTTTTTGAGACAGAGTCTCAGTATGTTGCCCTCAGTAGAGTACCTGTGTACTCTGGTCACAGCTTGGGAGTTGTACATATCATCACATTTTATATGAAAGTTCCCCTTTCCTCTTAGTTTTTCTTTGCAGATAGCTTGCTTTAGAGAATGAAGTCAAAGAGTTTACTGGTCAGATGAACCAGGATAAAACTCAGCTGCTGCCACTTTCTGAGAGTTTCATAGCTCTCAGCAACCTCAAACTCTTGGGCTTAAGTGATTCTCTTGCCTCAGCCTCCCAAGTAGCTGGGACTACAGGTGCCTGCCACAACGCCTGGTTAGAAATTACAGTAAAAGCCAAAGTCCCCTTCATGGCTTATAAGGGATTCCATGATTCCAGTTTTCTTCCATTTGGGGGAGAGGGATATGGGAATATCTGCATAATTTTGAGGAACTCTATTTTAAGCCATTTTTATATTCTCTTTGCATCATGTCTGAAATGTGTGTGAGTAGTGCCGTTATTCATAGATGCTTTAGAAATTCCATGAACACCAGGGACGGATGTACATTTTCTGCTTTATGATTTTCTATCATATAGAGGTTTTCATTGTTATTTCACAGGAATTCATGCTCAGTAACTTTATTAGAACACTAAGAATCTCCCTTAAAGGATCCATGTTAGTCACAGGATTCCTACCACTTAACCCCCTATAAAATCCTATCTGCATCTGGTTTATAAGGTGTTACATACAGGTCCCTAAGCAATATCTCAGGAGAAACACATGGTTTCACTAGCTCAAAGTGTAATCTTGTGTTAGGAACCTTATGTAGTTCTTTCAGTCATTAAATCATTTACATCATTGCCTAAATAATTACTTCCATACCAGATAATGTGTTAATAAAATGTAGGGTAACTAGTATGGAGTTGTCATATGCTTCTCTGGAGTCAGATGGATGGAGATGCTGACAGTGCTGTTCCTGCGTGACCCTCACCACTTTGCTTAACTACCGTGAGCCTCCGTTTTCTGGTGGTAAAATGAGCACAACTATAGCAACTCTTCCCGGCCATTGTTAACGATTAAATGAGATGATGCTTTTAAAGTTCCTGGAGAAACTCCTAGCACAGTGTAAGTGATTCTTAGCTTAGATGTGACTCAGTCACCATCTGCCCTGTTAAGAAGTCCCCACCACTTTTCTTTGAACTTTTTTTTTTTTTGAGACAGAGTGTCACTCTCACCCTCGGTAGAGTGCCATTGTGTCATAGGTCACAGCAACCTCAAACTCTTGGGCTTAAGTGATTCTCTTGCCTCAGCCTCCTAAGTAGCTGGGATTACAGGTGCCTGCCACAATGCCCGGCCATCTCTGGTTGCAGATGTCATAGTTGTTCAGCCACCCCGGGCTGGACTCAAACCACCAGCTTCAGTGTATGTGGCCGGCACCCTAGCACGGGTGGGCCGATCCTATTTTGCACCTTATTAAATTCAGGTAACAAAAATTGCTCTTCAGGGCCGGGCATGGTGACTGATGCCTATAATCCTAGCTCTCTGAAGGCCGAGGTGTTGGATTGCTTGAGCTCACAAGTTCAAGACAGCCTAAGCAAGAGTGAGACCCCATCTCTAGAAAATAGCTGGGTGTTGTGGCAAGCGCCTGTAGTCCCAGCTACTCCAGAGGCTGAGGCAAGTGAATTGCTTGAGCCTAGGAGTTTGAGATTGCTGTGAGCTATGATGCCATGGCACCCAGGGTGACAAAGTGAAGCTCTGTCTCAAAAAAAAAAAAAAAGAATCTCCCTTAATAATAAAAAATTAACATTATTTTACTTTAAAATTTTATGTTTTAATATGAAAATACCAAAAAAGGCAATCCACCTACCTTAGCCTCCCAGAGTGCTATGATTATAGGCATGAGCCAATGGTATTATGTATATTTACATTGTTATTCAAAAGACTTCTAGAACTTCTATATCCTGCAGAACTAAAATTCACTGCCCATTAAAGAACAACTGCCTACTTTACCCCCTTTCCAGCCTTTGACAAACACCATTCTGCTTTCTATTTTTATGATTTGGGTTACTTAAGATTTTTTTATATAGCTTGAATCATTGCTATCTGTCAATTGTTACTGGCTTATTCAAGTGACATGATATTCTCAAGGTTTGTCCTCATCTTAGCCTGTGATAAGCTTTTCTTTCTTTAAGGCTGAATAGTATTCCATTGTATACATAAGCTACATTTTCTTTAACTGTTCAGGAGTGAGGAGGCATCTGGGTTGCTTCTACCTTTTGCTTTTGTGAAAAATGTTGCAGTGAACCCGGGTATATAAATAATTAAGTCCAGGTATGTGGGACACGTACTCAAAAGTGGATTGTTGGGTCAGATGATAATTTTATTTTTTTGAAGAAACTTCATGCTGTTTTTCATAGTGACAAATTTTTTCCCACAAGGTACCCATTTTTCCACATTTGCAACAATTGTGTTATTTTGTTTGTTTTATTGTGGCCATTGTAATGGATGTGAGGTAATATCTTACAGTGATTTTTTTTTTTTTTGTCATCTTTCTAAAAGTTAGTAATTTTGAGCATTCCTTCAAATGTATGTTGCCCATTTTTATATCTCCTCTGGAGAAGTATCAGTCCAATCCTTTGTCTATGATTTAATCAAATTATTTACTTTGTTATAAGTTTTGAGTTGTTTATATATTCTGGATATTAACTCTTATCAAATATGTGATTTGAAAATATTTTCACCCATCTCTTACGTAGCATTTTCACTCCACTAAATTTTTCCTTTGATGTGCAGGAGTCTGGAGTTTGATGTCCCCTTAAAATTTGTTTTCTTTGTTACTTATGCATTTGATGTCATATTCAAGAAAGTAGTACAAAGATCAATATAATGATCTCCATATTTTTCTTAAGAGTTTTGTGTTTACATTTCTTATGTTTAAGTATTTAATACCTTTCAAATGCTTTTTGTATATGGTGCATGGGAAGGGTTCAGCTTTTTTTAATGTACAAGTCTAGTTTTCTTTCTTTTTTTTTAGGATATAAAGTATAAGTTTATTTTATATTAAAGAAAAGAAAGAGAGTAGGGGAGAAGAGATGAGAAAAAGAGAAGAGAGCAGGGAGTGAGAGAAGGGAAGATGGGGGTCAGGAAAGGGGAGAAAAGGCGGGAAAGAAAGGCATGGCAGTCCAAAGAAAGAAGCAGCCAGCCTATATCTTGTTTTCAACACCAGTTATTAAAAGTTCTCCTTTCCCATTGTCTGGTTGTATACAATCTTGTGAAAAATAATTTGATAATACACACAGGATTTGTTTTGGAGCTGTCTATTCTATTCCATTATCTATTTATCTGTCTTTATATTGGTATTATATTATTTTTATTTCTGTGCCTTTGTTTTAAAATCAGAAAGGATAGTTCCTTTGGTTTTAGATGTTGGTGTATTCAGTCTCTAAAAAATTTTTAGGAGGATTTTTACATTTCTGTGAAAGTTACCATTGAGATGTTTTCTTGTTTGTTTTGTTTTGTTTTCACAGCCTCAAGCTGTCACCCTGGGTAGAGTGCTGTGACATCACAGCTCACAGCAACCTCCAACTCCTGGGCTCAAGCGAGTCTCCTGCTTCCACCTCCCAAGTAGCTGGGAATACAGGCGCCTGCCACAATGCCCGGCTATTTTTTGGTTGCAGCCGTCATTGTTGTTTGGCAGGCCCAGGCTGGATTTGAACCCGTCAGCTCAGGTGTACGTGGCTGGCGCCTTAGGCACTTGAGCCACAGGCACCGAGCCCATTGAGACGTTTTCTTTGGAGGCCAGGCATGATGGCTCATACCTGTAATCTCAGCACTCTCGGAGGCCGAGGCAGGTGGATTACTTGAGCTCACGAGTTTGAGACCAGCTTGAGCAAGAGCAAGACCCTGCTCTAAAAAATAGCCAGGCATTGTGGCAGGCACCTGTAGTCCCAACCACTCGAGGCTGAGGCAAGAGGATCGCTTGAGCTCAAGAGTTTGAAGTTGCTATGAGGTGTGACATCATAGCACTCTACTGTAGGTAAGAAAGTGAGACTCTGTCTCAAAAAAAAAAGTTTTATTTGAAGAACATGAGCCAAAGTTTTATTTGTTCATTTCTTCATCTGAAGTAGTCTTTGATGACATCTTTGGTCATGGTCCTTAACTATTACGCAAATGTAACCAACCCCCTTTATAGAGTTTTCCCTCTCTGTCAGTTTTTTTTTTTTTTTTTGGTTGCAGCCGTCATTGTTGATTGGCGGCCCCGACTGGATTCGAACCCGCCAGCTCAGGTGTAAATGGCTGGCGCCTTAGCCCATTGAGCCACAGGCGCTGAGCCCTCTCTGTCAGTTTTATAGAACCCTACCTATTACCCCTAGTTTCTTGTTGTCATTGACTTTAATTAGGTTAATTTGGTGTGCAGCACAAAGGGCCTCTACCAATTTGACATACACGGGCTCAACATATTTAGATACAAGCGCACAAACGTGGATATGGCATTTGTCTAAGGAATTGACAGCTACAGGAATTCCACATGCAAGCAAAGCCATCGTGGATGAGGGTGGCCTTCAGCACCACTTGGAAAGCAGTATTATTGACCATTACACTTTGAGCAGTAATACCTTCCTTGGTAGCTTGTGGGTGAAGCTGAATCTTGAATGGACCTGTGCATCCACCTCTACATGACAGTGCAGCAGGGAGAGAGAATACTGTTGGGATTTAGATAGAGGTCACATTGGGTTTGGGTAACACTGTGTGCTATATGGATGCTATAGGAATATGGTCATCTTACTCTTGAGAAAGAATATATTCAAAAGTGGCTTTAATTTTTACATATTTTTTGGAATTGTGGGCTTTTGATTTCTAGTTCTATTTTGATTAGAAAAAAAATTTCTGTTTGATTACTTGTTAATGCGTCTAAAGAGAATGTGCCATGTGTGATTGAGAATACTATATAAGCTGCTGCTTTTGAATGTAGAGTTTTGTGGATTTCTGTTAAGTTTAATTGGCCTATAGTATTGTTCAAATTTTTAGTTTTCTTACTGTTCTGTCCAATTTTTATATTCATTATTAAATTTAGGGCTTGAAGTCTCCTATAATTATTGTGATGCTATGTATTACTTATTACATTTCTTTCTGTATAACTTCGTATATTTGAGAGCCCTGTTGTTAGGTGCGTGTGTCTGTGTTACAGATTTCTAGTAAATTGATCAATGTACTAGAAATCAACCTTTGCCTTTGTGACAGTTTTTGACTTAAAGTGTATTTTGTCTAATTACGGCCACCTTGTGTTGTGTTGTGTTTTATTTTGTTTTGTTTTATTTGAGACAGAGTCTCACTCAGTTGCTCTGGGGTTGAGTGTTGTAAACATAGCTCACAAACTCTTGGGTTCAAGCAATCCTCTTGTGTCAGCCTCCCGAGTAGCTGGGGCTACAGGTGCTGCCACAATACCTAACTGCCACAACGCCTGGCTAGTTTTTCTATTTTGAGTGGAGATGGGTCTCCCTTTTCTCATACTGGTCTCCAACTCCTGAGCTCAGGTGATCCGTCTTCCTCAGCCTCCCAGAGTACTAGGATTACAGGACGGAGCCACCCTGCCTGCCAAGAAATGAAAATTTTATAAAACATCTTAAAGTATAGCAATATATTTTAATCTCATAACAATTTCACTTCCACCAACCATAAAAACTATACTTCTTTACATTCTTCCACTTTGTTCTCAATGTCAAAAATTGTAATTTTTTGTCTTATATTTATTAACAGATTTTTTTCCACATTAAAAAAAATTCTACATGGCCGAGCACAGTGGCTCACGCCTGTAATCCTAGCACTTTGAGGCCGAGGTAGGTGGATTGCTTGAGCTCAGGAGATTGAGACCAGGCTGAGCAAGAGCGAGACCCTGTCTTGACTCAAAAAATAGACAAACTGAGGCAAGATCATTTGAGCCCAAGAGTTGGAGGTTGCTGTGAGCTTTGATGACACCATGGCACTCTACCCAGGGCAATAACTTGAGACTCAGTCTCCAAAAAAATAATCTATAGTAGAATTTTAAAAGATTTATATACCATCTTTATGATAGAAGAGGATTATTTATCTGTTATATGTTTATATTTAATAGGAAATTATATATTTTCATGTGATTTTTACAATCTTTGTGTGTCATTTTATTTATCTACATAGTAGACTCTATCTAGCATTTCTTGCAGAGCTGTTTGGATTGTTTTTTTCAGGCTGTTCTTTGTTCCCTTTGCTGGGTAGAAACTTCAGTTTTATTTATTCCCAGTTGCTTTTGGTTTTGTTTTGTTGTGTTGTAGCATGTGCATTTCGAGTGTCATATCCAAAACATCATTGTGTCAAAGACATTTCTCCATATTCTTTCTTGGAGAAGTTATACAGTTTTTAGTCTAACATTTGATATTGATCCCTTCTCAGTTTTTTTTTAATATGATTAATTTTATTCATGTGGACAGCTACATTTGTAGCTTCATTTATTGAATACACTGCTTTCCCCTTTATGTATCTTCATGTCATTGTCCAAGATTAGTTGTCTGTACAAACATGGGTTTATTACTGCTATCTCTTTTCTGTTTCAGTGGTCTGTGTGTGTTTGTTCTTATTTTGAGATAGAATCTCACTTTCTCCCCCTCAATAGAGTCCCAAGGTATTATAGCTTATAGCAACCTCTTGGGCTAGACTTGTGTATTATGAACATTTTATCAATATTAACTTTCCCAGTCCATGAACAAGGGATATTTTTGCTTCTTCAATTACTTTTATCAATATGTTATAGATTTTGGTGAACGGAACTTTTAACTCTGTGTTAAATTGAGTCCTAGAAATTGTACTTTTTTATGCTTTTATAAATGAGACTTTTTGCTTAACTTTTTTTCTGTTTATTTTAGCATAGAAATGCAAATAATTTTGCATGAAGCTTTACTGGCTGGATTTATTAGTTTTAACTATTTTTTAGAATAGTCTTCAGAGTTGTTTTGTTTTTGTTTTTGTTTGTTTGTTTTTGAGAGAGTCTCAGTGGGTAGAGTGCCATGGCCTCAAGGCTTACATGTCAGACTCCTGGCTTCAAGCGATCCTCTTTCCACAGCTTCCTGAGTAGCTGGGAACACAGGTGGCTGCCACAACGCCTGGCTAATTTTTTAATTTTAATTTTAATTTATTTTTTAATTTACTTTTTATGAGACAGAGTCTCACTCTTTTGTTCCTTGGTAGAGTGCTGTGGCATCATAATTCATGGCAACCTCAGACTCCTGGGCTCAAGCAATCCTCTTGCCTCAGCCTCTCCAGAAGCTGGGACTACAGGTGTCTGCCACAATGTCCAGATATTTTTTCTTTTTTCTTTTTTTTTTTTTTTTTTTGAGGCAGAGCCTCAAGCTGTCAACCTGGATAGAGTACCATGGCATCACAGCTCATAGCAACCTCTAATTCCTGGGCTCAAGCGAGTCTCTTGCCTCTGCCTCCCAAGTAGCTGGGACTACAGGCGCCCGCCACAACGCCTGGCCATTTTTTTTTTTTTTTGGTTGCAGCCGTCATTGTTGTTTGGTGGGTCCGGGCTGGATTCGAACCTGCCAGCTCAGGTGTACGTGGCTGGCGCCTTAGCCCGTTGAGCCACAGGCGCCGAGCCCAGATATTTTTTCATTTTTAGTGGAGATAGAACCTATTGCTCAGGCTGGTCTCAAAATTCTGAGCTCAAGGGATCCTTCTGCCTCAGCCTTCCAGAATGACAGCATTACAGGCAGAAGCCACTATACCTGGTTTCTCTTCTCTTTCTGAATATCCTAAAATGCATATATTTATTCACTTTATGGGCACTGTTAACCTGCTTTCTTCACTTGTTCATTTTTTTACTTGTAATTGGCTACTTTCTTTCTTTCTTTTTTTTGAGACAGTCTCTCACTTTTTTGCCCTGGTAGAGTGCCATGGTGTCACAGCTCACAGCAACCTCAAACTCTTGGGCTTAAGTGATTCTCTTCCCTCAGCCTCCCAAGTATGTGGGACTACATGTGCCCGCCACAATGCTTGGCTATTTTTTTTTGTTGTAGTTGTCATTGTTGCTTAGCTGGCCTGGGCTGTGTTCGAACCCTCCAGCTCCGGTGCATGTGGCCAGCGCCCTACCCACTGAGCTACGGGCACCATGAGGAGAAGATATTTAACTTATAAAACTAGTCTATAATGACTGAAGGTGTGCGCTCCTTCAGATTCAGGAGCATAAACACAAAAATACACAAACACACACAGAATACACAAATCATAAAGGATCAGGCAAACCTGATTGCTACCAATGAAAATTTAAATCATTTGCCAAAAAATGTAGACTTTTAAATTGGCTAACAAAAAAATTAAAATAGTCAGTCACCTCTTTTTTGGTGGGGTTGAACCCGGCTGGGGCCAGGTAAAACAGCTAAGACAACTGCAGCAAAAAAAATAGCTGGGTGTTGTGGCGGGCACGTGTAGTCACGGCACTCTACCCAGGGCGACAGCTTAAGACTTTGTCTCAAAAAAAAGAAAATAAATAAATATCTTCTCCTATTTTTGTCAATAGGCTAAAAATATTTTTACTGAGATTCCACTCAATTGAATTTGGAGCCAGGTTCCATGAGTGCTTTTGGGATTGTAGTGGATTCTTTGGTGACAGATCAGGTATCAGGACATTGTACTATCATGGATCCTGTCTATTCTCAGGGAATACTGAACTTGTCTTTAAGATCTTGTTCAGTAGAACTGGAGCTGAGACAACAAACTTCAGTTGTTTCTGCAGATTTGGTGCTCATACAGTGAATTGTTTTGACTCTAATGAGAATGTTCTCATCTAGACATTGGACAAATGTCTGGATGGGCAGGACTGACTATCAAAGGCAATAGGGTGTTTAATTCATAAATTATGCATATATCTGTGAGCTGTGCAAACATCTATTTTTTGCCTGTATAAATATCATACCTACTTTGTTCATACCTTATCTTACAAATAGTTTTAAATTCACAATCTATTTATTGTTTGAAACTATATCATTATGTGAGAGAAACACTTGTGTTACCTGCAGGCAGTTCTCTTTTTTAGTGTTTAGTTACTTTATTGGCTTTACTTAGCCTTGAACTGATGCAAAATTACAGGTATAATAATATTTTCAGGCCAGGTGCGGTGGTTCATGTCTGTTATCCTAGCACTCTAGGAGGCCGAGGCAGGGGGATTGCTTGAATTCATGAGTTTAAGACCAGCCTGAGCAAAAGCAAGACCTTGTCTCTACTAAAAATACAAAAACTGAGGCAAAAGGATCCTTTGCTTGAGCCCAACAGTTGGAGGTTGCTGTGAGCTATGATACTAAGGCGTTCTACCCAGGGCAACAGCTTGAGACTTTGTTTCAAAATAAATAAATAAGTAAAATAATGTTTTCATAGCATCTGGCCAGGTGGCACAGTGGCTCATGCTTATAATCCTAGCACTCTGGAAGGCCCAGGTGGTTGGATCACCTAAGCTCAGGAGTTTGATACTGGCCTGAGCAAGAATAAGACCCCATTTCTACTAACCATAGGGAGAAAAAAAAACTAGCTGAGCATTGTGGCACATGCTTGTAGCCCCTAGTACTCAAGAGGCTGAAGCAAGAGGCACTCTTGAGCCTAAAAGTGTGAAGTTGGCTGTGAATTAGGCTGAGGTCATGCCAGTCTACCCAGGGCTACTGCATGACACTGTCTCATTAAAAAAAATGGCCGTGTGGTGGCCTGTAATGCTAGCACTCTAGTCTGAGGCAGTTGGTTTGCTTTCACTCAGGAGTTCCAGACCAAGCCTGAGCAAGAGCAAGACTCTGTTTCTACTATAAATAGGAAAAAGCTGAGTGGTATGACAAGTTCCTGTAATCCCAGCTACTCAGGAGGCTGAGGTATGAGGATCTCTTGAGCCCAAGAGTTTGAGGTTGCTATGAACTGTGATGACAACACACACACACACACACATATATTCTCTTGGGCTTCCGTGATTCTCTTTTCTCAGCCTCCCAAGTAGCAGGGACTATAGGTGCCCGACACAACGCCCAGCTATTTTTAAAGATGGGGTCTTGTTCTAGGGCAGGCTGGTCTCTACCTCCTGAGCTCAGGCAATCCACCCTCCTCAGCCTCTAAGAGAGGAGCTCAGTGAGTAGGGTGCCGGCCACATACACCAAGACTGGCTGGTTCGAGCCAAGCCCGGGCCTGCTAAACAATGACAACTGCAACAAGAAATAGCCAGGTGTGATGGGCGCCTGTAGTCCCTGCTACTCAGAAGGCTGAGGCAAAAAAATCACTTAAGCCCAGGAGTTTGAGGTTGCTATGAGCTATGACAGCACAGCATCTACCAAGGGCAACACAGTGACATTCTGTCTCAGAAAAACAAAAGTATATATATATAATATGTAACTTGTTAAAGCAATTTAAGATTAATTCAGAGTTCTGGTCTGTATTAACATATAACATACTCCATTGTCAGTCTTCCCTTTTATACCCAATTATATCCATCTTACATTAATATAGTGTATTTGTTACAATTAATAACCCAATACTAACACATTATTACTATGTTAAGTCCATACTTTGGACACTATGGTGTCCTTACTTGCACCAAATGTCCTTTATCTATTCAAGGATCCCATCCAGAATATCACTTTTGTCTACTGTCATGTCTCCTTAGGCTTCTCTTGAATTCTCCCCAGTTCCCCAAAGAAAAAGGAAATGACACACAGAGAGGTTAAATAGCCCCACTAATAATGTGTAAGTGTTCTGTATTCCTTACATTCTCACCAGCACTTCATTTTGTCTTTCTGATTATAACCATATAAACTGGAGTAAGCTGGTATTTTGTTGTGATGTGAATTTGCATTTCATTCATTTTTAGTACTGGTAGTCACCAAGCTACAAACATTCAAATTACATATAACTTGCATTTACAGAGGCTATTACAGTAAGTGTCTGATTTACATTCATCTGACTGCCATACGACTTACTTATGAAGAGAGATTATTATAGGTAATAGGTAAATGTACCTGTTCCAATTACGTACAAATTCACAAACTTACAAAAACCTATCTTGTTCATAACCTGTGGACTGCCTATAATGTTGAGCATCTTTTTATATACTCGTGAGCGAGTTATATGTTCTGTATATTAACCTCATGTATGTAAGGAAAGATTTTTTTTTTGAGACAGCCTCAAGCTGTTGCCCCAGGTAGAGTGCTGTGGCATCATAGCTCACAGCAACCTCCAACTCCTCAGCTCCAGCGATTCTCATGCCTCCGCCTCCCAAGTAACTGGGCTTACAGGTGCCTGCCACAACGCCCGGCCATTTTTTGGTTGCAGCTGACATTGTTGTTTGGTGGGCCGGGCTAGATTTGAACCTACAAGCTAGGTGTGTGTGGCTGGCGCCTTAGCTGCTTGAGCCACAGGCGCTGAGCCGTAAGGAAAGATTTTTTCATTCATTCATTTGGGAGCTTTGGTGTTTGTGCATATGAGATAGATTCCTGTTGTTGAGCCACTTTTAATGCACTTTTTGGAAATTCATGACAGTTTTTGACAGGATCTCATTCTGTTGCTCAGCATGGAGTGCATTGACTTAATTATAACTGCCAGCAAATTCCAATAGCTAGGCTCAAACAGACTTCCTACCTCAGTGTCCCTAGTGACTGCGACTACAAACATGTACCATCATTTCCAGCTAAATTATCACATTTTATTTTTTTAATTTTAATTTTTTTTTAGCTTTCAAAATTATCCTTTATTTATAAACCCATTTATCTACAACATTCAAATCCAATCTTATTTCTTCCTAAAGTTACAGATATATATTATTTTTAACAAGTGAGGTTTACTTTTTTAACCACCATTGAATTGTCTTCCAAATGTGGCACTTTTCAGAAATTAGGTAGAAAATAGTTCTTTAAACAAAACTCATTCCTATTCTACCACTAGTATTATTTTAAATGACATTCTTCACTCTGGGGCAGAGGTCAAAAGTGAAGTGAGTGGCCATGGAACTTCTGCTGAAATACATAATATAAGCAGGAACAGAGAAGAACATACTTTAATTTTGGACAATATATTGGCACATAAATGCTTAACTGTAGGTAACAAAACATTCAATGAAAAATTACATGTTTACTGTGACATTATTCCAAGTGAATAGAGTCTAGTGTCTCCTATCTTCCTATGTAAGTGAAATATTCTTGTGTTGCCTAAGTAACCTTGATTTTAATCCTAGATAGAACATTTTGCTTGACATGTTAAAACTGATATTAACATTAACTAAAGTTTTCCATGAGTCAATTTAATATTCTCTACTGAGAAATCCCATAATCTTATCTTTCCTTTCTAAATTTGCTTATATAAAGACTTTCCTCGACTCAGAAGGAAAGGGAAAAAAGGCTTAAAAAACATTCTTACTCCAAGGAGATTGGCAAATTTCAGTAATTCAGCAATCCTCAGTATATGTCATTTATATTTGCTTTAACAAATTACATTCCTTACTATATAATTAACTTCCTCAGATACAGAAGAATCAAAATTCTCTCATTTATATTTTTGAGGTTTATATTTACTTTAATATATTATAGTTTATTTTTGAAAGAAGATGAGTACGTAAAAGAAACAGGAACATTCTTGATGTAATTCTGTTGTTAAGAAATAAAGTGCATATAGGTTTCAATATAAATAAGTTGGTACATTCACAGCTAAGAAAAAACTAGGAAAATAAAAATGAAGACTCAGCACAGGATCTAGAATCTGGAAAATATGAGACAAAAATACAAATTCTATATAAACAGTACCAAATAGGGTGGTGGGGGGGAGTATTTCCATTAAAAAAAAAAAGGCAACTGAAAAAATATTTTTAGGGTTAGTTAAGTGGATTTCAGCTTCCCAAGAGATCAGATATCCAGCTGTGCTACACACTTAAAATTATCACATTTTAATGTAGAAATGAACTCTCACTATGTTACTCAGGCTGCTCTCATAGTTTTGGCCTCAAGTGATCTTCCCACCTCACCTGCCCTAAGCATTAGTGTTATAGGTGTGAACTACTGTGGTTGGCCTTGTGTCAGATTTTGATATAACTTACATTTTGTCTGTGACAATATTTGGCATTTTATTCTGTATTTTTATTTTTATTTCTTTTAGAGACAGAGTGTTTGTTGCCCTTAGTAGAGAGCTGTGGCATCACAGCTCACAGCAACCTCTAGCTATTGGGGCTTAGGCAATTCTCTTGCCTCAGCTTCCTGAGTAGCTGGGACTACAGGCACCTGCCACAATGTCCAGTTATTTTTTTTGTTGGAGTTTGGCTGGGGCTGGGTTTGAACCCGTCATCCTCAGTATATAGGGCCGGCGCCCTACTCGCTGAGCCACAGGTGCCACCCTTATTCTGTATTTTTAATCCATTACTTCATTTTCAGCATATGTCCTTAACATGTAAAGTGGTATTTTTGTAGAAATCATAGAATTAATTCTTCTTTTTCCACTTTAGTCAGCTAAGTTATATCTTTTGATTGATTTAACTTATTTATATGTACAGAGATTACTCAAAGAGAATGACCTGCTATTGCAAATTGTTTATTTCATTGTATGTCTCATAGTAATTTTTTCTTTTTCTTTTTTTTGAGACAGAATTCTGTATCGTGGCATCGTAGCTCACAGCAACCTCAAACTCTTGGGCTCAAGTGATCCACTTGCCTTAGCGTCCCAAGTAGCTGGGACTACAGGTACCTGCCCCAATGCCTCACTACTTTTTCTATTTTTAGTAGAAATGGGGATTTTGATCTTGCTCAGGCTAGTCTTAAACTCCTGAGCTCAAGCAATCTGCCTGCCTCAGTCTCCCAGAGTGCTAGGATTATAGATGTGAACCACTGTGCTCAGCCGTCTTATAACAATTTTGATTCTGTCTTCCTCTCTTAATGTCTTCCTTTGTGTTTTATTGTTTCTTGTAGTGACACTTCTAATTTTTTAATTTCCTTTCTGTATTTACTTACTATAGGTATTCCTGTTGTGGTTATCATACTTAAAACATCTTAAAGTTGGGCTGGGTGTGGTGGCTCATGCCTGTAATCCTTGCACTCTGGGAGGCCGAGGCAGGGGGAATTGCTTGAGCTTAGGAGTTCAAGACCAGCCTGAGCAAAAGCGAGATCCCTGTCTGTACTAAAAATAGAAAATCTGAGGCTTGAGGATCGCTTGAGCCCAAGAGTTGGAGGCTTCTGTGAGCTATGGCACTACGGCATTCTATATCTAGGGCAACAGCTTGAGACTCTTGTCTAAAAAGAAAACAAATCTTAAAGTCATAGCTATTCTATGTTGATAACTTGAATTGCATATAAAAACCCTGCCTCCTTACATTGCATATTGTATTTTATTGAAATTTTATTATATCTTTTAGTATTATGTATACATTAATGCAGATTTAAAATTATTTTTAAAATGTCTTTTGAAATCTGTATCAGCACTGGCTTGGTGCCTGTGGCTCAACAGACTAAGGTGCCAGCCACGTACACCTGAGCTGGCGGGTTCGAATCCAACCCGGGCCTACCAAACAACAATGACGGCTGCAACCAAAAAATGGCCGGGCGTTGTGGCAGGCGCCTGTAGTCCCAGCTGCTTGGGAGGCTGAGGCATGAGACTTGCTTGAGCCCAGGAATTGGAGGTTGCTGAGAGCTGTGATGCCACAGCATTCTATCCAGGGTGACAGCTTGAGGCTCTGTCTCAAAAAAAAAAAAAAAAGAAATCTGTATCAGCACTGAAAGCAGTTTTTGCACCCTTATTATAAAAGTACAGCATACTACTGGTGTGTATAATTAATTTTACCAGAGAACTTAAAGGTTTCACATGATTTTTATTTCTATCATATTATTTTTCAATGTGAGGAACTAATTCTCTTTAGGATTTCTTAGAGGGTAGGTATGGTGGATATGAATTCATTTGGGTTTTGTTCATCTTTTTTTTTTTTTTTGAGACAGAGCCTCAAGCTGTCACCCTGGATAGAGTGCGGTGGCATCACAGCTCACAGCAACCTCCAATTCCTGGGCTCAAGTGAGTCTCTTGCCTCCACCTCCCAATTAGCTGGGACTACAGGCGTCTACCACAATGCCCGGCCATTTTTTGGTTGTAGCCGTCATTGTTGTTTGGTGGGCCCGGGCTGGATTCGAACCTGCCAGCTCAGGTGTACGTGCTGGCGCCTTAGCCCGCTGAGCCACAGGTGCTGAGCCCTCTATTTTATTTTAAAAGACAGGACAGTTTGCAAGAAAAGATGTTCTTGGTGGTAGTTGTCATTTTTTCATCTCTTTGAATATACTATCCTATACCATGTGACCTTCAGAATACTTTGCTGAAAGTTTTTCAATTTTAAAGGAGCATCTTTGTAAATGCCAAATTACCTCTTTTCTTGGGAATTTTAAGATTATTTTCTTAACTTTTAAAGTTTTGCTTTTGCCTTAGTCCTAGTTAAAGTTGTCTGAACTTCTTTAAATTTTATTGTATTTTCTTCCCCAAATTCACAAATATTTTAGTTACTATTTCAAATAATCTTCCTTTTTTCCTTCTCTTCCCACATTATACATCTGTCATTATAAGTATAATGGCCTACATGATACTAACCTGTAAGTCCCATATGCTCTCTTCACTGTTCATTTTATTTTCCTTTTTGCTCTCTTGAGTCTATACTTTTTTTTTTTTTTTGAGACAGAGTCTCACTATGTTGCCCTCAGTAGAGTGCTGTGGCATCATAGCTCATAGCCACCTCAAACTCCTGGGCTTAAGTGATTCTCATGCCTCAGCCTCTCAAGTAGCTGGGACAGCAGACACCCACCATGATGCCTGGCTATTTTTTTGTTGCAATTGTCATTGTTGTTTAGCCGGCCCAGGCTGGGTTCGAATCTGCCAGCTTCAGTGTATGTGGCTGGCACTATAACCACAGTGCTACAGGTGCCAAGTCATTTTTTTTTTTTTTTTGAGACAGAGCCCCAAGCTGTCACCCTGGATAGAGTGCTGTGGCATCACAGCTCACAGCAACCTCCAATTCCTGGGCTCAAGCGAGTCTCCCGTCTCTGCCTCCCAAGTAGCTGGGACTACAGGTGCCCACCACAACACCTGGCCATTTTTTGGTTGCAGCTGTCATTGTTGTTTGGCGGACCTGGGCTGGATTCGAACTGGACAGCTCAGGTGTACATGGCTGGCGCCCTAGTCCGTTCAGCCACAGGCGCCCAGCCTTTTTTTTTTTTTTTGAGATAGAGGCTCACTTTGTTGCCCTGGGTAGAGTGCCATGGTGTTTTAAGTCATAGCATTCTCAAATTCTTAGGCTCAAGAGATCCTCTTTTTTTTTTGAGACAGAATCTCACTTTGTTGCCCTTGGTAGAGTGTCATGGCATCATAGCTCCCAGCAACCTTGAATTCTTGAGCTCAAGTGATCCTCTTGCCTCAGCTTCCTGAATAGCTGGGACTACTCGTGTCCACCACAATGCCTGGCTACTGAATATTTATTTTTGACATTTGATTGGGCTATGTTTCTTTGTTTATTTGATGTCTGGTGATTTTTGTTGCTATTTTGGTCATTTAAATAGCATCTACCTATCCCATCCGTTATGGAAAGCTATAGTAAAGGGAACAACTAGAACCATTTAGGTACAGTAGATAATCTGAACGTTTCTCCAACCTGTCAACTGTATGTGTCTGTGTTGTCCTTGAACTACAATGTATATTTACTGCTAAAAAGGTCCCCTATGATTTTTTTGAAATAATTTAATCTCCTGCTTCCTTTAGCAAATGTCATTGATACTGCAGTCTCTCTGTTGCTGTAACAAGCATTCATCTTTGCTTTTAGTGGACCCAAGTTGTCATTTTTCTCCATTGACTTTAGCACTGTATATGAAAGGAAGCAAAGGGCGGCGCCTGTGGCTCAGTGGGTAGGGCGCCGGCCTCATATACTGAGGGTGGCAGGTTTGAACCCTGCACAGGCCAAACTGCAACAACAACAACAAAAGTAGCTGAGCATTCTGGCAGGCACCTGTAGTCCCAGCTACTCAGGAGGCTGAGGCAAGAGAATCACCTGAGCCCAGGAGTTGAAGGTTGCTGTGAGCTGTGATGCCATGGCACTCTCCAGGGCAATAAAGTGAGACTCTGTCTCTAAAAAAAAAATAAAAGAGAGGAAGCAATACCCAATCATAATAGCCCCCCCAAACTGAGACCTTTGGACATGTGATCCACTCTTTTCATTGTTTTCTAAGAGAGAAACAAAGTGGGAAGATTTGTTTCTTGATTCCATTCTGCTGTGGTACAGAAAGGTAACAGACTGAATTTGATTTTTTTTTTTTTTTTGTGGGAGGGGCAGTCTCACTATGTTGCCCTTGGTACATTGCTGGGGTGTCACAGCTCACAGCAACCTCAAACTCTTCGGCTTACGCAATTCTCTTGCCTCAGCCTCCCAAGTAGCTGGGACTATAGGTGCCTGCCACAACACCCAGGTATTTGACTGAATTTGATTCTATCTTAATTTGCCTCTTCTTGACTTTGTGCTCATTGCTATACTGCATACTCAATTTTTTTTTTGCTTGTTTTTTTGGCTTGGGGGTTTTCTTTGCATTTTCCTTCTTTGAGACAGAGTCTCTGTTTATATGTCTATGAAGAAATACAGGCATCAGAATTTTGATTCAGTCATTGTGCTGATGTTTTCAGCTTTGCATAATTTTATATATTGTGTGTGTTTAGTATATGGTAAATGAAAGTTTAAAAATTTTGATATCTTTCAGATATATTTTCTCATTTCTCTCAAGGCCTGTGGACAGAGAAGTACATAGAAGCTCCAATCCAAAAAATGATATTGGGAAGATTTGCATGTTATGGTCTTGAAAATTTACACTTAAGGACAGACTGGGATTGTGTAGGTGACTTTGAAGGGAAGAATGCATGTTATGATGGACACAAAAAATATAAGACAACTATATATAATAACGATATCATTCATAGTAAGGATGAAGAACACAAAATGTTTTGGAAACAAACTCCATTTATGTCAGGTACTTTTGCTGAACCAGAAGTTCCTAGAAGTAAATATCAGCATCAAGTTTTAGAGCATAACATTTATCTGAAAGGAAATTCGGAAAATCTAAATAGGGACTTGGTGCACGTTCCAAATAATTATTTGGAAAATTTAAAATATAGAATTGGATTAAATGTTCATTCAAACTTTCCTGAAGATCTGAGATTTAAACATGAAGGAAAGATTTCTAAATGTGATCAGTTCGATGCATCACTTTTTAAAAATTTATTATTCTTCCGCAAAAACACGGTACCTTTTTCTACCAACAACTACAACATTGATCATTGTGGGAAAGTCTTCACCCATTCATCATTACTTAATCAATATCAAGGAATAGATAATTCAGGAAAAAATTACACTTATAATAAAACTTTGGTATTCTTTGGCCAGAGCTCCGCTATAAATAATTACCAAGATACTTATATTGAAGACAGAAATAATCAATACCATAAATCTGAGAAAGTCTGTAATGAAGTCTCTAGTTCTAAAAAAGATCAGAAAACTCATTTTCAAGAGAACAGTTACAAATGTAAAAAATGTAAGAAAGTCTTTTATCAGTACTCAAAGCTTATTGTCCATCAGAATATCCATATTTCAAAGAAGTCTTACAAATGTAATAAATACTTAGAAGTCTTAACCCAGTCTTCAGAACATTCCCAGCATGTAGGAATCCATTTTGGAGAAAGTTCATACAGATGCAGTAAATCTGAGGAAGACATTAATCAATCATCAAGTCTAAGAAAACATAGAATAATCCACACTAAAGAGAAATGCTACAAAGATAAAGAAAGTGACAAAACCTTTAACAGTATTCCACAGGTTATTCAACATCAAAGAATTCATACTGGAGAAAAATTTTACAAATGTAATACATGTAGCAAAACTTTTACTCGTTCCTCAAGTCTTACTATGCACCAAAGAATTCATACTGGGGAAAAATTTTACAAATGCAATACGTGTAGCCGATCTTTTACTCATTCCTCAACTCTTGTTGTGCACCAGAGGATTCATACAGGAGAAAAATTTTACAAATGTAATACCTGTAGCAAATCTTTTACTCATTCTTCAACTCTTATTGTGCACCAGAGAATTCATACAGGAGAAAAAGTTTACAAATGTAGTACATGTAGCAAATCTTTTACTCATTCCTCAAGTCTCATTGTGCATTGCAGAATTCATACTGGAGAGAAACCCTACAAATGTAAAGAATGTGACAAAGCCTTTAAAAGTAGTTCACAGCTTACTCAGCACCAGAGAATTCATACTGGGGAAAAATTTTATACATGTAAAACATGTAGCAAATCCTTTAATCATTCTTCACATCTTATTGTGCATCAGAGTATTCATTCTGGAGAGAAACCATACAAATGTAAAAAGTGTGGTTTGTCTTTTGTCTGCTCATCAACCCTTAGACGACATGACCGGATTCATACTGGGGAGAAACCATATAAATGTGATGAATGTGGTAAAGCCTTCAATCAGTGCTCACGCCTTACTATACATAAGAGAATTCACACTGGAGAGAAACCCTACACATGTAAAGAATGTGGCAAAGCCTTTAAAACTAGTTCAGAACTTACTCAGCACCAGAGAATTCATACTGGAGAAAAACTTTACAAATGTAAAACATGTAGTAAATCTTTTACTCGTTCTTCATACCTTATTTTACATCAGACAGTTCATACTGGAGAGAGACCCTACAAATGTAAAGAATGTGACAAATCCTTTAACTACAGTTCACTTCTTACTCAACACCAGAAAACTCATACTGGAGAAAAAGTTTATCAATGTAATACGTGCGGCAAATCTTTTACTCATTCCTCAAGTCTTATTGTGCATCAAAGAATTCATACTGGAGAGAAACCCTACAAATGTGAAGAATGTGGCAAAGCTTTTAACTCTAGTGCACATCTTACTCGCCATCAGAAAATTCATACTGGAGAAAAATTTTACAGATGTAATGCGTGTAGCAAATCTTTTACTTATTCTTCAAGTCTTATTGTTCATCAGAGAATTCATACTGGTGAGAAACCTTACAAATGTGAAGAATGTGGTAAAGCCTTTAATCAGTGCTCAAACCTTACTAAACATAAGAGAATGCATGCTGGAGAGAAACACTACAGATGTAATGAATGTGGCAAAGCCTTTACCTCTAGTTCACATCTCATTAAGCATCAGAGAATTCATACTTAAGAAAAACACTTCAAATATTATGAATATGACAAGGCCTTTAACTGTAGTACGAATCTTACTCAACATCAGAAAAACTCTACTGGTGTAATAATTAAGAGATATGTTCATCTAAAATATACAACATAGAAATCTCCTGAAAGTCATAGGGAAAGAAAATTTTAAGATGCATTAAATTAAAGCATTTAATTAAAATGCAAGTTTAATTGCATCAGGGATTCACAGAAAAAAGTGTACAGCACAAACCCAAATTTGCACCTAAGCAATATTTTTGTGTGTTTGGAGAATAATCCAGATTCAAAGCAATTTCTTCATATGCTTCAAAGGAGTTAACAACATTGATATGTGGAAAGGCATAGTTGTTCAATACTTTCTGTTTACTTACTGTTGTATTGACAGTATTCTAGTTGTTTAAAAGGATGTATTAATATAATTCAACTCTTTTTTTTTTTTTTCTTTTTTGACACAGAATCTCACTTCGTTACCCTTGGTAGAGTGTTGTGGTGTCATAGCTCATAGCAACCTTAAACTCTGGGGCTTAAGCAATTCTCTTGCCTCAGCCTCCCAAGTAGCTGGGACTATAGGCACCCATCACATCACCCAGCTGTGTAATTCAACTCTTGATTCAGTTGATACTATGCCTTAATTTCTAGTGTTTAAATGAAAATATTTGTTCTTTGCATCAGAACTGTTAGACACCATTCTATACTAGGTGAATATTATTAATATCAATTTTTCCGTAGATGCATTATTACATATGGAAAACACTTGAAGAAAATTTAAGATAAATGCAGTTTGTATTTGACTTGTACAACATTCATGCATGTAAGCATATGGTATGTGCTGTGAACATTACTCTGAATTTAAATGATAGGAGCAATCTGAATTTTCTAAATCAATCATTTTTCCAAGTGGTTCTTTAGTTGATAAAACTGTCCACTTAGTCAAAATACAGTAGTATCTTCATGATAGAATGAAGTAGAAATCTTGAATATTATTTGGTGTGATAGAAGACATATAAGAAATATTTCATATTATTTAATGTGGTAGAAATAAATATGTCTTCACAGATTTCATTGAAAAGTGAAGATTACTCCTGTCTCGAAGATTGTAAATATATTTAAAATCATTGTTCACTAAATAATCAGCCTCACTCTTTTAACATAGAGAAATCACTTGTCAGATGAAAAAATAATGCTTCTGGTGTTCTTGCAACTGTATTTTAACCAGAGATCATATATAGTAGATTTTCAGATACTTTCTAAGACTGTGTTTGAACATAATTTGTTTTTATCAATGTAACTACATAATTTTAAAACTTCACTGATGTGTAATAAATCGACTTTTATCCTGTTATCAATTTTTTTTTTTTTGAGACAGAGCCTCAAACTGTTATCCTCGATAGAGTGCTGTGGCATCACAGCTCACAGCAACCTCTAATTCCTGGTCTCAAGTGAGTCTCTTGCCTCCACCTCCCAAGTAGCTGGGACTATAGGTGCCCACCACAACGCCTGGCCATGTTTTTTTGGTTGCAACTATCATTGTTGTTTGGCGGGCCCCGGGCTGGATTTGAACCCGCCAGCTCAGGTGTACGTGGCTGGTGCCTTAGCCTGTTGAGCCATAGGTGCCGAGCCCCTGTTATCAATCTTATATCATCATAGCCATGAGTATGGTTAAGATATGGAAATAACATTTTATGGGATGATGGAGTGGAATGATTAATAATCTTTTTCCTGAGAACTTATAGTTCAGAGAATTTTTTTTTTTTTTTGAGACAGAGTCTCACTGTGTCACCCTTGGTAGAATGCCATGGTGTTACAGCTCACAGCAACCTCAAACTCTTGGGCTTAAGTGATTCTCTTGCCTTAGCCTCCCAAGTAGCTGGAGTTACAGGCGCCAATCACAATGCCTGGCTATTTTTTGGTTGCAATTGTCATTGTTGTTTAGCTGGTCCGGGCTCGATTCAACCTCGCCAGCCTTGGTGTATGTGGTTGGCACTGTAACCACTGTGCTATGGGCACTGAGCCTAGAGAATATTTTTTTGTTTTAGTTACTATTTTATATTTTCTGCTTTTTGTAATTATTTGGATATTATGATTTTTATAATAATGATTCTATGGAAATATAGTTAGAGAACATTTTATATGTCCTACATTACTATTTATGTCTAATTTTGCCCCAGTCATTTTTTTGAACATGCACTATTTTTGTTTCAAATGAATGAATAAATTTTTATAATTTTGGTTTATATAATGTGCAGCATACAAATATATTAAGTTTGGAAATTAATTTGAAGATCAATCCTGTAGTGATATGTTTAGTTATATTTTATTTAACTGATTTTATTTAATTCATTTTCAATTGGAGAATTAAACTACTATGGCATGCATCTTTTTATTATTGTTTCTTTCTATTCTTTTTTTTTTTAAAGACAGTCTCCCTCTCTTGACCAGGCTAGTGTAGGGTGGCATCATCTTACATCATAGAAGCCTAAGTCTTAGGTCCAAGCAATTCTCAAGCCTCAGCCTCCTGAGTAGCTGTCACTATAGGCATGATCACACCTGGCTAATTTTTTCCTGTTTTTAATAAAGACAAGTTCTGGCTCTTGCTTAGATTGCTCAAGCAATCTTCTCACGTTGGCCTTCCAGAGTGCTAGTATTATAGTTGTGAGTTGCCACTCCTGGCCTCTTTCTATTTTAAGTGACATCATAAAATGTACTGATTTTATTGGGCTGAATTTTCCAGGTAGAAACTGGGAACATTCATAAATCATGCAGTTTTACATTTATAAAGTTTTTACATTTACAAACACACAGGGCATTGCTCTATGTGAAATAGCTTCTTCATACTTAGGAAAAAAATAATTTTTCTATTGAGTTCATAGATGTAGGTTAAGTGACTGAAGTGTTCAGCATGGAGATTGAGCATCAATTCTGCATGTGTAGAGAAGACATCTGTTGACATACTGCACAGCTGACTCTGAGTTTAGAGGAAAATCTGTATGTTTAATTTTCTAATCATCTCTAACTTTTTTATCACTTATTTCATTCCCAGCTACACACATCTCAGCCCTCTTCCTGTGTTATGCATACCTTGTTCTCGCTACTCCAAATGTCATGTCATCTCACATAGGACTTTGTTCTGAGGATCAGTTTGAATTTTTTTGTAATGTAATAGTAAATTGTGTTTTAGTTTTTATTTTTTTTGAAACAGTCTCTCTTTGTTGCCCTCAGTAGAGTGCTGTGACCTCATAGCTCACAGCAACCTCAAACTCTTGGGCTCAAGTGATTCTCTTGTCTCAGCCTCCCAAGTAGCAGGGACTACAGGTGCCCGCCACAATGTCCAGCTATTTTTCTTTTTGTTTTTGAGGCACAGTGTCCCTTTGTTGCCCTCGGTAGAGTGCTGTGGCGTCATAGCTCAACAGCAACCTCAAAGTCTTGGGTTCAAGCGATCCTCTTGCCTCATTCTCCCAAGTAGCTGGGACTACAGGCCCCTGCTACAACACCCCCTTTTTTTTTTTTTTTTTAAGAGAAGAGGTCTCTCTCTGCCTCAGGCTGGTCTTGAATCTGTGAGCTTAGCCAGTCTACCTAACTCAGCCTCCCAGAGTGCTAGGATTACAGGCATGAGCCACCTCAGTAAATTGTGTTTTAACTGTAGTGTTTGGGGCCATTTATAGGTTATATACACAAAACTTAGACCATTTAACTGAAATAGGGGGGAAGTTGTTGTGCCAATAGTTCAGAAGATTAAAGTAGGCAGTCGGTACTATGGTAGATGTGGAGATGATTAAAACATGACCATGGTTCATTTCTCAAAAAGGTAGATAAGACTTACTGCTAGAAATATGTGAAATACTTTTGAAATGTGTGAAGTTTGAAAATAATCTCGTGTCATTTACTCCCAAGTTCTAGGGTAGGTATAAGTGGTGTCTTACAGACAAAGTATTAGAAATAGAATGGGTACTTTGGGAATAACAGTTTCTGATTGTCCGGGTAATGAGATTCTGTCTTCTTGGTTTAGAATTACTGGATAAGAGGGCAAACCAGAAATAGTATGAAGCTTTTTGTAGTTTTTCAGACCTAGATCAGTTGTAATGGGAAATAGATAGGGTGGTGGATGAGTTGAATTTTGTGAGCATGTCTTTAAAATGTCATGTTGCCAGAATAAATGTTTGAGATGAAGATTACTGTAGGAGACTATACTAGACAGAATAAGCAAGGTATGTGCTGCAGTTCTACAATGCCAGTTTGCTAGGGACTTTGTTTGTGTGTATATATACATCCTTGTGTAAAGTATAACCCCAATATAAGTTATATTCACTGTAGGTGGGTGTCCTTCCAGGAAAGCTAACCCACAGTCATCAGTCTAGCTTGGCTTCCATGTATGCTTCAGTTCCTTTCAGAGTGGATGATGAGCAGAGCCAGTAGTGTATGGGGGGCTCCATGGAAGGTGCCAAGGATGTTGCTGGGGTCCAGGCACTAATGTGGGAGAATTCTTCGAAAGACACATCCCATACTTAGCCAAGAGCTACGTCCTGATTTTGGCTTCACAGAAAAGGTGACCACTTTTCATCCCTATTCCTCCCCCTTTTAAAGGTGGTTAGCAGGTGGTGGCTAAAAATCAGTATCCCAGGACTGACAATTGCTACAAGTCCTGTGACTTGGTCTTTTTTGGTTAATTTACTAGTAATAATTTTATATACTTATGGTTTACAATGTGATGTTTATATATATGTGTATACATATGTGTGTATATATATATGTATGTATACACACACATGTCATGGAAAATTTTAATCAAGTTATTAGCTTATTCATCACCTCACAGTTTCTCATTTTATTGCGATGAGAACATCACAGTTCTATTTTTGAAATTTTGAAATAGGCAACACATTATTAACTGTGGTCACCGTGTAGTGCAAAAAATCCCTTATTCTGGGCGGCACCTGTGGCTCAAAGGAGTAGGGCGTCGGCCCCATATGCTGGAGGTGGTGGGTTCAAACCCAGCCCCAGCCAAAAAAAAAAAAAAACTGAAAAAAACCCCACTTATTCCTCTAATCAAATCACAACTTTGTATTCTTCCATAAACATCTTGTTTCTGTCCCTACCTTCCCCTTACCTTAGCATCTTGTGATGACCTTTCTAGACTCTATTTTCTATTTCTGTGAGATTGACCTTTATTCCGTGTATAAGTGATGAAACTGCCCAAATGAACAGTAAACATAACCTCTGTTGACTTTCAATAGAAACACAGCTAAGCAGGAAGCAGCACTAGCCCTTTCACAGATGGTGAAGAAGGACTGGTGCATATGCAGCAGGTGATGAAACTTAACAGAGAGGGACTAGTGAGAATTTGAAAATAAAGAGTTTTTTTCCCTACATTTATTTATACAGTAAGTTGTGTAGCCTGGGACCGGGTGTCCTTTCTTCACATGTAGAAGCAATGCCTCTTCATCTGAATGTTCCATTCTCTTACCCAGAGATAAATCTTTCACTTCAGTAAGACCATTTATTAGCACTACCCACAACCTGCAAGGAGGGGGCACGGTTGAAAGTTAAGCTGATTGGCTTGGCGCCTGTGGCTCAATGGGCTAAGGCGCCAGCCACATATACCTGAGCTCGCGGGTTTGAATCCAGCCTGGGCCTGCCAAACAACAATGATGGCTGCAACCAAAAAAATGCCTGGGCGTTGTGGCGGGTGCCTGTAGTCCCAGCTACTTGGGAGACTGAGGCAGGAGACTCGCTTGAGCCCAAGAATTGGAGGTTGCTATGAGCTGTGATGCCACAGCACTCTATCCAGGGTGACAGCTTGAGGCTCTGTCTCAAAAAAGAAAAAAAAAATACACATACACAAAGAAATCTAAAAGGACAAATATCAAAGCATTAATAAAAGGCTAACAGATAATTTTAAAAAGGCTCCTTTATAACATCTGTGTGTAAGTAAAACACAACAGAACTGTGTACATTTGTGCTCTGGTCACGTAGTACAAGTCTGTCCTTTAAGGCTTTGTGAAATCTTTGTTGACCCTAATGACAGCTCTGTTCCTTGCGACAGAACCTCCTTCATAAAGGAGGTGCGTGGCCAACAGGACAGTATTTTACTTTTTAATTATGGCCAAGTCCCATGCCCATGGACTGCATACTTTTTCATTTAACATAAATGTTTTCTCTTTAGGGTAATATTTTAATAGCTGTGATGTTATTTTGCTTCACCAAAACATGGTCCCCCATCCTGGGACTAGAGGACCAGCACCTCTCTTGGGTCTGTGCCACTCACCTGTAGCAATTCCGTCAAAGAGAGATAGCACCCGGATGGGCTTCCTCTTCTCAGCTGGGACAGGTGGGTAAACCTTCGGAGGGTCCTAAGCAGAGAGCACAAGGTCAGGTAAATGCCCGGCAGTGATCCACAGCCCCCTCCACCCCGGCCAGGGCTGGCCCTCCAGCCGGACTCCTCAGACCTGCGCCAACCACCACCGAGTCTCAGCAAAAAGAGCTCAAGACCTCGCCCTAAGCCCAGCACTCACAAATTCCTGGTCGTGGTTATTGGCGAAGAACATCTGGAGCCTAGAGGGCCAGTCGTCCCGCCGCCGCAGCAGCCCGTAGGTGCCCTTGTGCCCACACATGTAGCAATTCCAGGGGTCTTCCTTAATGGCCGCCTGGGCAGCCCCCGGCCCCACCAAGAGGTCCACACACTCCACACAAAAGCACCTGGAAGGAAGTCCAGTGAGCAGATGGGATTTGCAGCCCTGACCCAGGAATGCCATGGCGTGCCACCCAGAACAGAAGCACCTAGCCCAGAGCACAGCTGGGGGACGGCAGGAAAGTCCTGGCCGGGGCCAGCTCTGGTCGGGCCGTGCCTCACCTACAGCAGTTGTTGTTCCCGCACATGAGCACCTCGCGCCCCCCACAGCAGATGGTGCAGTAGGACTGGTAGCCGTCATCGTCGTACTGGTATGCGCACTCCAGGAAGCAGTTCTAGAGAGCAGCGCACGGGGTCAGAAACCACCAGGGCAGGACCAGGGCAGCCAGTGTGAAGGCAGGCCTTGAACCTGGCTTGGAACCTTGACTCAGCCCTGGAGATAAGATCCCACCACCCGCCCAGCCCAGGTCAGCCCAGAACCACAGATCTGGGTGGGGGGAAACCATGTGTCATCCCCACACTGCAGGGGACAGAACCAAAGAGGGGTCTGAGCGCCAGAAGAAGGGAGGAAGCTCAACACCTCCTTCTGCCTTCCTGGAGCCTGAGGCTTTTCTCCTGGGGCTCCCAAGGGCATGGTGACCCTGCTACCACTCTGCCTGCCCTGCCCCAGCTATTCAGCTCCTACCCCCCTCACATTAGTGACACTGTCAGCCCTGCCCGCATCTGGGGACTAGAATGGGGCAGTCCCCATTTTAGAAAGGAAAAGAACTTTTCAGAGGAGAAAAATAAAAGCAACTCAAAAGCTTGAAGGCCAAGGGCCCGTGTTAGCAAGACCCTCTGCTTCCAGAGTAGGCCTTGAAGTCTCATGCCAGGTGTCTTCCCCCTACACGCCCACAAAGACAGGAAGCACAGTCAGCCAGGGGACCAAGGGCTGCCCTCAGCTACACCTGCCGGGTGGGTGTGACCCTACCTTGCAGTTTTGGCACATTCCTCCAATGAAGAGAGGGTGTTCCAAAGTGACGTTGAGGCTTCCACAAGAAATGCAGATGTCTGGAGAACAGAAGGAGTGAAGTGAGCACCAAGGGCTCCCCAACCCAGGGCAAGCTATGGAAAGGGGTGTGCTGGAGCAGCCAGAAAAGAAGGAAGAAAGTGAGGGAGAGTGCACTACGCAAAAAGGAGGCACAATGTCCCCAGCCGCAGAAGGCCATTTGTCTGTTAGAGCAGCAAGGCCACCATTCATGAGAGGGGACAGAGAAAAACAGGGACAGAAACCCACTCGTGAGAAGTGGGCGCTGGCTGGGGTCACTTTGAGGTATTTCCAGGGTAGTCTTCAAGTCCTGGTCCCTGCCCCCAATCCTGGTCCCAGGCCCCAAACCAGATATACCACCACCAGGCCAATGAGACTGAGGTGGGATGAGGGCAAGTAAGGAAGGAGAGGCCAAAAGGCCGTGCTCCATCAAAGTTCAACCAAAGCCAGAGGGCTCACCCTTGTCTGATGCACTGGGGTGTTTCAGACCCTGAAGACTAGCCCACGCCATTGACAAGAGGGCATAAGCACAGCACCAGGAAGATGGTGTGTGAAGCAGGCTGGAGGTGCTGGGACTTGCCCCCTTCCCACTACCACCACAGGGCTCTTCCTAAGCACGTACTACTCCAGGCTGGCCCCAAGTTGGGAAAGCCAGGACACCTGGGTGACACTCACCTTCGATGTTCCGACACTTCTGCCGCACCTCATACACCAGCCGCTCTGCAGAGGGGAGGGAAGCCGGCATCAGAGGAGGCCGTGGGCCACAGCCGCTCCTCAGAATGCTGGCCTCCCGGCGCCACTCCTTCCAGAAACAGGCCAACTACCTCTTGTGCGTTCATCAATAATCTCCTTGACCTTGGGCTTCTCTGTTGTGCTCTTTCGGGGTTTTTTGGCTGGTGGGGGTGGCGCGTAGGCAGCTGTCTCAGGTTCAACCCACATGTCTGTGTAAACTTCTTTGTAGGGATTCTTTTCCTCTGGATCAGGAAAGCAGGTGACAAGCTCACAGTTACAGGGTAACAGAGAACCCCAGTCTTTTCCTTTCCCCTCCTCTACCTATAGTGGGGTACAGCTGGGCTCCCAAGCTGTTCCTACCTCCTCCCAGGTTCCAGTGAGACAATGGAGAGAAGATTAATCTGGAGCCCCAAAGCAGCACTGCCTGACCCTGACCCGGAGGCAAAGGGGACCCTGGCCATTCCCACTAGGCTTCTTCATAGCGGGCTTTAGTAGCTCCCACTAAGCGTGGCTTTCCTAGCCCTGGCGTGGGTCCCCCTGGTGGGCAAGAACCCCAGAAGGCTGGGCTGGGCACCTGCGTTTACCTTCTGGTGGCTCCAGGCCCTTGGGGCCAGAGGGCTGGAACCCCCCGAGGGCCCATTCAATCATTTGCTTGTTCTGCACCTCCACAGCCTTGGCAGTGTCACTCTCGTCACTGTCATGACACGCTGGGAACAGTTTCCCTGAGCGGCTGCTGGCCACCTGGAGGGCAACATGTGGGGGCAGGGGGTGTGTGTCAAGACAGGCTGGAAGGCGGGGAAGTCAGACCTGAGTGTACTAGAAGGGTGGGAGGAGGAGTGCAGAGAGGGTGAACGAGGTGGGGAAGCTAGGGAGAGGCGGCGGCTCTGCCCGGGGCCTGACCACCACGCTACGGCTTCTCGGCTCCGCAGACAGACGCTCACCTGCAGGACTTCGTAGATGGCTTTGCGGTACATGGGCTGCTTGTTGTAGGTGGCCTGGTGGAACGCACTGCAGAACGAACTCAGTGGCATCAGCTTCTCCACGCACACCTGGAGGGGCGAAAAGGGCCCCTGGTTTGCTGCTTGTCATGCTCGAGTACCCACCGTGAGCCTTGCACGTGCCAGGCGGTGGGAGCACTGCGAGTCAGTCTTGGCCAGTAAGAGGGCTAGGTGCAATGACAAATAAATATCTGATGCAAAAGAGTTGTCAGACCAAGAGTGGGGGTGGACGTGAACGCAGGTGGGAAAGGATCCTAGCAAAAAGTTCCTAAAGGCTAAGCCTGGGCAGGCAGCCCAGCTCTGGGAGCCAGGTGCAACTTAATTATCTCTGCGGCTTCTTCCACTCACCAAACGCAGAGTGGGGCTGAGAGGAGCCTACTCCCACCACCCTAGTTCCAGATTCCCCCCAGCCAAGACCAAAGGCCCTGGGACCCAGACCTTTTCCTCCCCCCGACTACTGCTAAACCCCATGACTCACCACTGAGAACTTGCCGTCTCCGAACCACATGACCCAGCGGGTGCCTTCAGCTGCTCGGCTCCGGCCCGTCATCCACCAAGACACAATGCGGCCTGGCCACCAGGAGAAGCCCCGCAGTTTCCCCCACACCAGCTCCCCAATGCCAAAGCCCCGGCCGTCCTGGAGCCCCAAGGAGCAGAAATCATTACACGGTGGTCATGAGGCCCTGCCACCCTGATCCCCCCGTGGCAACCCCAGCCCTGGGCATCTGGGGGCGGGCCAGCCAGGAGGGAGCTCCATCTGGACGAAGCAGGACAAAGCAAAACCAGGGGGGACGGAGAGGCCTGGGGTCAGGTGGAGACAGCGAGCGGCCAGTGAGAGATGGAGAGAGCAGGATGGGAGGGGCTGGCAGTGTGAAGGCCCCAGTTAGAGCCGCACAAGGCTGGTGAGAAGCAAGCCGCTCACCTCGTACTCTGGCTCGTCGTCGGCTGCTTTGGTGGTGTTCTTGTCCCCTGCATCAGCCCCCACGGGTTCAGGGGTCGTGGCCACAGTGGGGGATGCAGGGTCGGTGGGCTGCTGCACAGCGGGAGGGCTAGCCTCCTCCACCTTCTGAGACTCCCCAGCCCCCTGGTTCTCTTCCACAGCGTTCATTACTGCAATTACCTTGGCTTTCTTCTCAGCCTGAGGAAATAAGGAACAAGAAGTCACCTCGACCCATCCAAGAACTAAGCAGGGCCACCTGACTGACACTCAAAGGCTCCTCTCAACCTGTCTGTGGAGGTCTGAGACAGCAATGGAGAGAAAAGGGCTGGACACAAGAGTTCTTCCTCAATGTCCCAACTGACTTGCCACGGAAAATGGCGAGGCAGGAAGTCAGGAGATGAACTCAAAAATCACTGGATTCCAGCCTTCTTTTCTGCCTCTTAGGAAACTTTCCTCCCCAGTCTTCCTCAACTTCATCAGCCTACCAGTTCCACACCAGGATATGGAAAGGCTAATTCTATTTCACTATCAATCAGGCCCCCTTGCCAGCACAGATATTGGCTCCATTCTTTTCTGTCTTACATTTTCAACCAAGAAATGGTATTGTTTCTCTTTTCCTCCACAATTTCTCTGGGCAATCTATTGCTTCTATTCCTGGTTTACAGACCACAATTCTAGTTTTGTGATGTCTTTGTGTGTTTTTCATGATGAAATCACTGCTCTGGGTTTAAAAAGCACATCTCCCCTAGCACGTGCTCAAATACCACAGAAAATTCCCTAAGCGCCTACCTGTTCCCACGCTCAAAGGCCATTCTGGAGTTCTTGGAGATTTCACCCAATGTACGCTGCTACCAGATTCTACCCCTTCTATGTGCACCTTTCAGATCCATAACTACAATTACTCCTTCAATTATTTACTGAGCACCTACTACCAACCAGGCACTCTGCCATCCCACCAACAAATAAGTAATCCAAACCCCAGTTATTCTCCCACTGAACGGCCTCCATCCTTTCACCATGCCACACTCATCTTTCAGGCTAGGATCCACGCGCCCATTCCTTCTCCAACCCTGCTCCAGGATCCCTATAAAGGAGAATGAAATCCTTGATACTTAGCTCTGAGAACCATTCACCCTGTACCACATGTAGGAAACAGCATTCTAACTTCAAGGCTCTGCACCCATTTCCACCACACCCGACTCAAAGGGGGAAAAAAATCCCATATTCTACATGCCTTTCAACACGAAGCTTTCCCCGAGAGACCAGAGCTGCAAACGCAAACCCATTTCCAAGATTAAAAAAGAGTATCAGATGGGCAGCGCCCATAGCTCAGTAGGCAGGGCGCCGGCCACATACCCCCAGGCTGGTGGGTTCGAACCCAGCTGGGCCAAATGGGCCACCTAAAACAACAATGACAACTGCAACCAAAAAAAAGCCGGGCATTGTGGCGGGCGCCCGTAGTCCCAGCTACTTGGGAGCCTGAGACAAGAGAACTGCTTAAGCTCAAGAGTTTGTGGTTGCTGTGAGCTTGTGATACCATGGCACTCTACCGAGGGCAATATAATAAGACTCTGTCTCAAAAAAAAAGAATATCAGAAAGGAGCGTAAGGAAGAGCTCTCATTGGGAAGTCAGAGCTCTGTATTCCTGTGTCAGCCTTGCAACTAACTAGTTAGTAGCTGACTTTGCAGTCCCTTCCTGTGGGAGTTGCTCCAACCTAGAAAGGCATTTGGACTGAAGGATTTCTGTACACTTTCTCAGACCTCTTTAATCTGAGTCATATATGTATCAAGGATTCCAAGAACTCTCCCACAGCCCATCAATGGACAGCACTCCCCAATCCAAGGGGTCCCGAGTTAACCTTTGTTTTAAGTGGTCTGGTGGATTCATTTTATTTCACTCAACCTTAAGTCTTTGACTCCCAGCCATAGACCAGATCTGTTTCTTATGATGACTCCTACAACACTGAGAATGTTAAGCCCTACTTCTTTCTGTGACTCAACAAATTCTAAAATGGGATAAGGGATCCTTTGCCCCCAGCCCACAAACAGCTGGGAAAATGAGCTCATGGACGATGGGGGTGAATGTCCGCAGAGTAACTGCTTAGCCCTCCCTAGTGCACATTCACCTGGTTGAGACTTTGCCCTCCTCCCCCTACCTTCCATTAGCCATCACCTCCTCCCCCACAGAGGTGTGCTGGAGTCTACGGGGCAAGGGATCTCTTCTCCAGGGAGCTAGCTCCTCTTCTGGGATCCTCAGCCCCACTAGTCACACTCTCAAGACAAGCGCTCATCTAGCTATTGCTGCCTCTCCACCATGCCTTCCCAAACTTCAGGCATGGACAGCTGACCCAGGTTAGGGTGCTACTTCAGATGACCCAAAGGCCCTGCTCCCAGGTGTGATGGGGCCCTAGACCAGTACAAGGTGTGCAGGTGGCAGAGGGCAGGAAGGGGATAGGACCTGCCACCACACTACAGCAAGTGGCAGCAGGTGGGCGCGGGCTCCCCAGGTCTAGAAGAGAGTCGTGCCTGACACCACCATCGTCACTCCTCCACAGCCCCTTTGTCTCTCTTCTCAACCCCTCCACAGAGAGTTCCTGAACATTCTTCTTCCCCCACAACTTCCCCCAGCCTGTCAGATGCTGCTGCTGATAACTATTCAGCATCCCCAACCCACTTGGTGCAGAACACGCACCCAGCATGGTTTGGGCTGGCAGAGGAGGAAGGGGCCTTCACCAGGACTGGGCCATCGGGGTGGGGAAAGGAGGAAGGAGGTGGGTTAGCAGCAGGAGGCCAGAGGAAAGGGGAAGAGGGGGCAGCGGGGTGGGGGAGGGGCTCATTAGAATAGTCTGCCCAGGGCAGTTCAAGAAAGCATCCTTCTTTCCACTTCTCTACTGCCCTCCTGCCCAGGCAAACAAAAGGAGAAAGAGGGTTAGCGCAGGGCTCTCCCATTTGAGCTGATGGTTCCTCATCCTTAGAAGGATCAAGAGATTGGGCAAGATCCAAGAGGGGCACTACATCATTCTCCGGAAGCCACCTGGCCAGAGTTTGTCCAGCGACTGGTAACTGCTGCCTGTGCTCCAGCAGTTCCATCTCCTCCGGCAACTGTCCCGCCTCCACCTCCCCCTGCAACTCAGTACTTCCCATTCCAAAGGTCAGAGGTCTGAGCGCCACCGCCCCCAAACCCATGCAGCCTCCTAGGGGTGTCACAGGCCAGCATTGAAGTGGCCCCCACAGTCCCCTGTCAGGGTCACCCTGCTCCCTCACACCCTCAACCCCTGCTTCTTGGCTGCCTGCCGGGTGGCTTCCAGGAACTTGCAGGAAAGGAAGCTGTCCCTTCCAGGAGGCTGCAAGCTGGCAGGGCCCTGAGGGCAGCATGGTCCTCCAGCCAGGGATACAGGTCAACCAGGAAATGCCAGGCACCCATCTGCATGCAGCTCAGCTCAAGTTGCTTCCAACCCAACTCTTGGCCCACCAAACTCGCTCAGCCAGCGCCTGCAGTTACCACTGACCAGGCTCCCAGCCGGCTCTCCTCCCGTCCCTGGGAACACCAGGTGCCACTTGAGCTGGTGAGGAGTGGGGCCTTGGGGCCCCTGAGTAAGGAGTAGGTGGGCCAGCACTAAGTCAGCAGCTGCAGCTCTCAGGCCAGGCAGGGACACCGCAGCTCCTGGGCCAGGGAGGCATACTTGACTCTTTTCAAACTGAGGGCTGCGGAGATCCTCCCCCCGGCCCTACAGCCTCCCCGCCCCCAGTCTCCGTCCAGGAACCTACCCATAAGGCCAGGTGCAGCCCCTCTGCGGTCCAGCTCAGGTGTGAGCCCCAGCCCTGAAGCTCTGTAAGTAGCTGCCCGTCTGGGGGGAGGGGAAGGGGGCGATGGGGCTGGGGGCGGAGGGGGCCAGAGAGAGGGGAGGGGGGCTGTGGGGGGGAGGGAGGGAACATTTTCTTTGTCTAGAACTCCAGGTCACGTGGGCCCCGCTGGAGTGCCTGGTTGGCTGCGGGCGGGCCGGGGGAGGGGGCCGGCGCTCCGACGCTGGCGGTGAGCCAGCCCCTCTCCTCCGGTCCGAGGGGCGCGGGGGGCCGGGGGCGCGGCCGGCCTCCGCCCGTTCACAGGGCCCGCCCCGGCCGGGCAGGAGGGAGCGCCCCCGCCTCGCGGGACGAGCCTGCCCCGCCCCCTCTCCCCCAACTCTGGAAGAGATTAGTGCAGAGCCGGGGGGCGAGGCCCGGACCTGCGGGGAGCCGCAGGGGACTGGGGGACGGAGGGCCGGAGGGAGGGAGAGAAGGGGCTGCGCTCGGCTTGGAGCCCTAAGGTAACCCGGAGTCCGGGCGAAGGGAAAGCGCAGATTTCCGACGGTCTGGGACAGCCAGGAGAAAGTTGTTAAAAGTGAGTTTCTCAGAACCAAAAAAAAAAAAGCTTACAGATAAGAGGGCAAGGCCCAGGAAGTTGGAGGAAAACTCAGAGAATACAAACTGAGCGTGACAGAGGGCACCCGCACAGAAACTGGGAGCGCTTCAGGACAAGAGCTCTCGGCGGGGGGCGGCGGGTGTCCCGCCTCCACACTACAGGTGGATAGAGGGTGCCTTAAAAAGTGTGGCTCAGGAATTTAGGCTCTCAAAGCCTCTTCCTGGTTAAGTCCCCAAGACCCCTACTACATCACTCTTGAGTCTTCCAAGGACTTCTCATTTTCCACCGTGGGGTGGGGGGACGGACAGAGCGGGGCGCTTCTTCTAAAGTATAACAGTTCCTTCATTCCCAGGCACGAACGTCTGCAGATCAAGAAGGCTTTACTTCCTGGAGCCTCCAGCTGCAGCTAGCTTCCAGGTGCAGCCTCCTCCTGAGCAGAGTCACCTACCCTCAAGGCCAACAGCAAGCCCCACCCCTGGTCCCCTTCATTAGGTTGGTTGTACATCAGATTAAGAAGCAGACCCTGTTGACCCTTCTCTCGAAGAGTTGAAGATATCACTGGACTTGGAGAGATATGAAAGGATCACTGGAAAACAAACATATGTAAAGATAACTATACCACAGATAGCAAAGGGAGTGAGCCAAGATGACTCTCGGAAGACAACAAAAATAGGTGATATGAAGGATAATGAAAGATAAAAAAGATTAGAGGTGAGTTAGAGGTGAGCAGAGACTGGGCTGAGGATGAATGGCAATCTGGAATGACATGAGATGGGTGGGATAAGTAACAGCTGCCGGACTGGGAAGGGAGGGACCCCTCTTCCACCTGCAACATCCCAGTACACTAAAGCTAACAGGCATAAAAAGCTGGATAAGGACAAGACTTCAGGTGTGTCAACAGATATATCCTGTAGAGGTCAAAAATAAGTGAAAGCTTTTTGACAAGACTGAGATAAGGGTGGAGCCTGTGGCTCATCAAATAGGGCCTGAGCCAGAGCAAGACCCCATCTCTAAAATAACCAGGCAGTGTGGCAGGTGCCTGTAGTCCCAACTACTTGAGAGGCTGAGGCAAGAGAATCACTTGAGCCCAAGAGTTTGAGGGTGCTGTGAGCTATGATGCGACAGCACTCTACCAAAGACAACAAAATGAGATGGTCTTTAACAAAAAAAAAAAAAAAAAGAGAGATGCCATGGTGAAGATGGCCTCCTATCCCTCTTAGGGCCATCAGAGCAAGCAAACCCTGAGGAAGGAGGCCTCTACATTAGCCTTCTACACATAAAACTTGGGAGTACTGAGACCCAGAATCCCATAGCTAGAAAAAAGAGCCAACCATAAAAACAGAGGCCTTCTGGGTGATGCCTCTGGCTCAATGAGTAGGGCACCAGCCCCATATACCAAGGGTGGCGGGTTCAAACCCGGCCCTGGACAAACTGCAACAAAAAAATAGCCAGGCGTTGTGGCGGGCGCCTGTAGTCCAGCTACTCGGGAGGCTGAGGCAAGAGAATTACCTCAGCCCAGGAGTTGGAGGTTGCTGTGAGCTGTGATGCCACCGCACTCTACCAAGGGTGACAAAGTGAGACTCTGTCTCAAAACAAACAAAACAAAACAAAAAACAGAGGCCTTCTGCTTCAACCCATCTTTCAATCCAAGTAAGGTACCCACTGGGTGAAGCAGGGATGAGAAGCTCTGAGTTATGACCCCTGCCTGCTCCCTGCCTTTAAGGAATGTAACAGGACTTGCTTAGCTGCTTCTTCCCCGTCCCTCCTCAACATCCAGGCCTAGTGAAGGGGCAACCTGAGACCTTACCCCAGGCCTCCTCTCAAAAGGACACTTCAGATTTTGGCTTGGTAGCTCCTTTCAGACACTCTGGCTCATTTGTGACATCTCACAAATTACAAATGGAAAATGTTGTTTTCCATTACAACATGGCTGACCACCTCAGACTCTACCCTCCATGGTCTTGGGACTTCTTCAGACAGTAACTATGCAGGACCCCAGGTGTCACAACTGGCTAGAACCGTTCACTTTCTCTTGGCCTACACAGAAACCAGCCCCTCCCCTTCAAGCTGTCAAACTTCCTTATTCTCATCCTTTAAAGTCAGATCTTACCTCTTCCACGCAACTTCCCAACATAATCAAAATTAAGCCTGATCTCAAAGGAGTCCCCCCACTAACCTAGGGCATCTTCCCTCTCCTGTAACTATGAAAGATTACCCTTTATAGACTATGAGTCATTTAAACAGAAGTGTGTCTTTGAAGGGGACCGTCAGAACACAAAGCAGGAGAGACCCCAAGATCTAGGACAAAGGTGATTTTAGTAAAGGGGTAAAGGAAAAAAAAAAGCCAGCTTTCAAGGATCCTCAGGTAACACATGCCCTTGACCTTCCGAAGTAACCCTCCTCTGCATAGTTACTAGGATAGGTCTTTTTACTGAGATAAAGATAGCCAATCTCAAATAGCAGTGTCATGTAAAATAAGCCATGTTCTTGGAATTGTAATAAAAGTATGTTGAAAGGAGGAACTCCTGGATGAAAGGAAGATATAGTGGATGTCAAGAGCCTAAAAGTGGTGCTGGAGAGGAAGTATCCAGCGTGGTCCAGCAGAGAGGGTGACCTGAGAGAAAGGGTATGGTTCCTGTTTGGCAAGCAGACAAGAGTGATCCAATAGGCCGCCAAAGCCTGATGAAAATACCTCTTAAGGACACCCGACTCTCCCGGCCTTGAGCCTGTATTCATCAAGCAAACTTCTAATTTTAATTACATTTTCCAATGACTCTGATACCAGTAAGTTCCCAGAAAATGGCAGGGTAAGTATTATGATCTGTGTGGCAAGGACATGTCCTGTTATAAATTGGTAAATTTAAAGTTCTGGTGTGCACTGTTCTCCTGGGTCTTTGAAGAACACATTCCCAAGTGTGTTAATTTGAATTTCCAGCCTCATAGAAGTTAGATGAGACATGAGGCCATAATAACTCCACCAAAGAGCAGAAACACTAGAGGTCCAGGTGGGAAGAGCCTCTCCTGCCTGACTGGTTTTGTTTTGTTTCAGTTTTTGGCTGGGGCTGGGTTTGAACCCGCCACCTCCGGGATATGGGACCAGCGCCCTACTCCTTAGAGCCACAGGCGCCACCCTGCCTGACTGGTCTTAACTCAGAGTTCAGCACTCTATAGCATGCTTTGTCATAAAATCCTGTCCTAGCAGGATGAGGGCAGGTTATGCTGCTGGCATCACACAGGACATGTACTACCTGAATATGTTTACTCAAAATCAGAGAAGCCATGGCCTTTATACAGTCATCTGCAAAGCAACACAGATGAAGTTACTGCAAATTTTCTGCCACACATCTATTTTCACCAGCCCCAAGACCAGGGAAATCTTATCCAGATAAAAAGCCATGAGATGAGGACGAGTGTCTATTTTCAACCTGTCCTGCCTACAGTTCAAAAGCCTCAGTGCTGAGCAATCAACACCCTACATGACATTCAAGGCCCCCACGTATCTGAAGGTCTTCATGTAATGTCACAAAGCCCACTCTGTCCACCCACTTGGTATTCCTCACATTGTTCCTTCTTGGAATGCCTGTCCCCTTCAACTTCTCCCAACCAAAATCCTTCTATTCAGTCTATTAATTACCTCCATCATGAAAGTTTCTCTAGCCCTGGGCTGTCCAATAAGGTAGCTACTAGCTGCATGTGGCTATTTAAATAAGTTAAATGCAAATGGAAACTCAGTTCCTCAGTCACATACCAGTGTCCATACCAGTGTCATACATGTGGCTGGAGGCTTCTGTATTGGATGGCACAGATTTCCATCATTGCAGAAAGTGCTTTAGGACAATGCCACTCTGGCCGTTGACATGTACCTTGCCCCACTGTACTTTTATCTTCCCCTGTCCCCTCCCCCTTCTCCTCCTCCAGACTCCAATAGCACTTTGGTATCCTCTCTTAGAACCTGCCAGTCTTTCCTTTGCCTTGTATGAAAGTGAGTGTGTAACTCATCTCTCTTCTCCATGGATTACAAATTCCTAGAGGGCAGAGACTGGATCTTATTTCTTATTCAGCTTCATATGGAAGCAATGTGGGCCGGAGCACCTCACACAGAATAGAGGATTAAAGCGGTGTTCGCTGAACTGAATACAACACTGTCGCAGAAGCCTCACCCCTAATCCACTGCCCAAGTTCCAAATTGGAGGACAGATCCTTTCCATTGCAAAAATCCTAATATTTGGACCTAAGAGGTCCTAGCCTAGGGCTCCCCAAAGAGGCCAGGAATCTTTGTTTTCCTATCCCTCTGCAATCCATATGGAGGTTGCAAGCAAATGACCAGGACTGGGTTGCTGGCAGTGAAGCTAAAAATAGCCGCAGAGCCAACAGCATGGAGTTAGCAGGACTTGTTGCTAAGGAGACCAGTCATAGAGCAACTAAGCAGGGAGAAGGTGGCAGATGTGTACCCGGAGAGCAGAGGCCATGTTGGGAGGACTCTAAGTTGACAGGGGTCCAAGGCTCCCACCTAGTGATGGCAGCTCCTGACTAATGCTCTATGCAGGGCAAATGTTCCCCCATCCCTCAGTTACCCATCTCCATGGAAACCACCAGGACTGGGGTGAAGTACCAGCCCCTAGAAGGGAGGCCTCTGCCTGGAGCTGGTTGTTATGGCAACATCCCCCCTTCCTGTCATTCTCTCTCTCCTGGCTTCTCTTCAGGGGGAAAGATGGGGGCCTAGTCTTGGCTTAGCCAGCTTGACCAGGCAGCAAGCACCTGCTTTCTGACAAGAGCAACCTGCAAGGGCTCTCCAGAAGCTCCTAAGAACCCAGAAGGGCCAGGCAGTCCCCAGACAGGACAGAGCTTCCTTTTCTTCCCACGAGGGCCCTACAGATCATCTTGCCAGGAGAATCCCAAACTTACTTGGGCTTACGTGCATCAGGATCACCCAACGAAGATTTTATAAATACAGATTCTTGGGCTCTACCCAAATAGACCAGCAGGCTTAGGGTGGGGTCCAGGAATCTATTAAAACCCCTCTAAGTAATTCAGATACTAACCAGGTGTAAAAACCACTGATGTCCTGGCTGTTTGTTAAAATGAGAAAACTGAGGCCTTGAGGGGACTGAGCCCACCAGAAGGGTCAGCGCCATTAACTGAAGAGGAAGTGTTCTGGATAGAGGAGAGGCAGGAAGAGACAGAATTCAGCCCCCTCTCGCACACACATCCACCTCTGTGCCTTTCCCTCCTGTTCCCCTTTTCCAGCCAAATCAGTTGTTGTCTGACACTGGATTGTGATTTAAAGCTAAAGCTCTTGACAAGCTGCCCTCCATGACAGAATGCAGAAAGTGGGAGGCTAGGAGTCTAGCTCCCAGAGGATATAGAATGGTGGCAGTCCAGACAGATGATTTATACTGAAAGGGAAATCCATCCTCCTCCTGAAGAAAAGCAGAAAGGTCACCATGGCAACTGCAGTGTGCTGGACTTGCTGGGCACTACACCATCACCCTAAACCTGGGCCCTGCAGCAGAACCTCCTCTCTCAGTCTGGGCAGAAGAGTGGCATTTGGGCAGATGCTATGGATCTAGTTTCAGGACCTGGAAAGAAGCTGTGTCTGCCTAAAGCACTGGAGCACCTGCAGGAGGTAGGCTGGTGGAAGCCATGGGCCTCCATGCTTCTGTGACAGCCTAATTGTGCACCCACCACACATGAAACCACAGCCCTCATTCGAGGCAGCATGCAATTAGATGGTAGATTATGTGGCAGAGACGCTTTCTACATGCACCGAAGGACAGCTGAGGCAGAAAGATTCAAGGAAAAACGGAACAGGGTAAACTAGGAATGGGCACAACCTCCCGGGTGTTCCAGACAGGAATGGCCAGATTTTGGAGGGCATCTGCAATTACGTTAGCTTCCAGCAGATGAGAGCAGGAATGGAAAACACAGCACAGCCTCATGATTATCTGTTAGGGAGGCAGAGCACGAGGAGACGGTCGTGCGGTAACACTCACAGGAGATAAATTCTTCTGAATATTGAACTTCCGATCAAAAGAGCAAAATGCTGAAAGCCCCTTCTCACTTACCCTTGACCTTTCTCTCAAGCAGCCCTGGCTCCGCCAGGCTCCCCCATTCTCTCCCTGGGAGCCCTCTACTTCCCGATGGCTTATGCTAGGAGCCCCAACTTGGCAGACCTGCCACGAGGCTTCTGTGCTGCCTTCTTCCCCACTGTGCCCACCTACCTTCTCTATCCCGGCAGTTTTTCCACAAGCCTGGCTCATCCTTCCTGGTCACTTTCATCCCCTAACCCGGAACAGCACCAAGGTCTGCACAGCACCACCGTCCAGTGAGTCTGGGGGCCAAAAAGGGGGCAGGAGTGGGGGGTGGCAGACCTCACTGGCCCCTTCCCAGGAAATCCAGCCAGCAGGGTTATGGTGGTATTGGCGTCAAGTCTTGAGCTGAGCAGGGCATTACAGCCGCTAGCAAGACCTTAAAGAACTTCCCAGCGTCTTTCCATCCTGGTTTCCTAATCTGCCTAATGGCACCACAGATACCTGCCAAATATTACAGGTTAGGTCAAAGGAAGTCAGGAGGGACTGACAAATGAGAGGTAGAAAGAACCTCACTCAGGATAAGTTTGCTTTAGGACTATTGTCACTTTGCTTTAGAAACTGGAGACGTGTTAATTTTATACTAAGATGGGTGTGGGCGAAAGGAACCTGGTAAACCTTAACAGCTTGACCTGTCTTCCCCCCATCCCCAGGCTCCAGGGGTCAAAGGGAGGGGCCTAAGGCACTAGCATTCAGATTCAGGCAGGCAGACCTGCTCAAGTTTCAGGATCCAAAGTGAAGGCACAGGAGGAAAGTGGACCCGCATCCTGGTAACTACAGCTGGGAACAGCGGGAACCCTGTCATCTCCATCCCAAAGGAAAAATGTAAATTCCTGTGCCAAGGCCTTTCCGGTCTCCTCCCCCTACACACGCCCTGTTTGGGGTGTTCCCTAGGTCTGTCGGCCTTAGAGCCCAGACTCCTTCCTCACCTCCTTATTGAGCAGCTATCTGGGCTGTAGGTCAGAATCCCCAGGAGAGCTTTGGAAACTACTAAATTCCTGCAGAGATTAATCCAGCTGAGCAGCGGGGTTTGTAGGAAAGAAACAAAACTCCCAGGTGACCCTAATATGCAGTGACCCCCCCCCCACACCATGGGTGATACAATAAATGCCTTTATCAATGCATTTGTTTGGAATCTCTTCTGTGCCTGATACGATTTGCTTTCAGTTCATCTTCACCTTCTTGCCCCAAACCTTACTTTCATGCAATCATTTGAAGCTTGGTGATTCTCAAACTTTAGTAAGCCCCAGAATGATCTGGGGTGCTGGCTAGAAAATCAGATTTAGAGGCACCAACCACCCTGGAGATTCTGCTTCAGTAGGTTCAGAACAGGGCCCAGGGATATGAGAGTTTAATGCACTGCCCAGGCAGTTCTGGTAAGGGAATACAAAAACCCACCTTTTAAGAAACACTGAATTCAAATAGTATGCTTGGTATGTATAAAATAAATTTGACTCCGTTTTTAGTTTCAGAGCGCACCTAGAGTCAAATAACATTTATGCTGCCCACCATTCATTGACTGAAGAGGACCAGGGGAAGAGTCAGATGGCATCTGTGAAGAGCTGCCACTGAAGAAGGGTCAGTAAGGAACATGGTGAAACTCACATGCACTGGCCTGAGAGGGAGTGCAAATTGAGAGGTGAAGGGGGAGGGGTGGCCTCAGGGACTTGGAGGTTGAAAAGGGCGCCACAGATTGGGGGGGGCTCAATAGGCCCCTAATTAGTTCAAGAAATCCTTATAGATGCTGACCTGGTGGCCATCTGTTCCCAGAAGTCCCGTGTCCCTCTGCCTGTTATCCTGATCCTCTTCACGTGGTTCTGCTGACTGTGCTCTGGGCTCTTCTCTTCCTGTCTGTTGCCTGTGAACCCCTCCACCTGCAGGACTCGCCAGGCTGAGTCCCGACCTACCTTTTGAGCTGCCCACTAAATTGCTCCCCATCCTGCCAGCTTCTCAAAAAAGAGTTTGTCTAAAACCTTAAGAAAATACCCTCATTGGGCGGCCCTATATACCGAAGGTGGCGGGTTCAAACCCGGCCTCAGCCGAACTGCAAAACAGAGAAATAGGTGGGCGTTGTGGCGGGCGCCTGTAGTCCCAGCTACTCAGGAGGCTAAGGCAAGAGAATCGCCTAAGCCCAGGAGTTGGAGGTTGCTGTGAGCTGTGTGACGCCACGGCACTCTACTGAGGGCGATAAAGTGAGACTCTGTCTCTAAAAAATAAATAAATAAATAAATAAAAGAAAATACCCTCATGACCTTAAAAAAATGGACAAATTGTGCTTTATTAAAATTAAAAACTTCTACGCCAGGTGCAGTGGTTCATGCCTGTAGTCCCAGCTACTCAGGAGGCTGAGCCAGGAGGATCACTTAAGCCCAGGAGTTTGACGTTGCTGCAAGCTAGACTGACGCCATGGTACTCTAGCCTTAGCAACAGAGTGAGATTCTGTCTCAAATAAAAATTAAAACCTTCCACTTATTAAAATACAGCCTTAAGAAAATGAAAAGTTCATCTTCACCTTCTTGCCCCAAACCTGCTCTTCCTCCAGGATCCCCCATCTCAGATAATGATGCCCCCAGTACCAAGCAGGTTTCTCCCTTCCCTCTAACCAGGACCACCAGTTCTAGCAACTTTGAAGTCTGCCTTGGCCTCTCAGTCAAGGCCAAATATAATGCCCTCCTACCTGGTCCTGTTTCTAAACATCCCCTCTGGGCACCTTGATAATGCTACCAGGGTTATCTTCCTAAAACTCACGTCCAACCTCTCATATCCCTACTCCCCACTGCAGAATGAGGTCTAAATTTCTCACTGTGGCAGGAAGGACTTCAATGATCTGACCATCTTCCTTTCTAGTTTTATCTCTTCCTACACATCCTCTCCAACCCCACTGCACCCTAGTTACCAGACCTCTTGCTGCTCCCTAGACTCAGAAGCATCATACCTCCTCCTCTTTGCCCTCAGCAGTTCCTTTTCCTGAAAGGCTTCCTCCTCTTTCACACTTACTGAAATTCTCAAAGGATGCCTGCCTCCTCCTGGAAGCTTTCCCAGAGTCCCCAGAAGCTCTCATCCTCCTTTATGCTTTGTGTTTTGCTCTTGGTTCCAGAACAGAGCAAGCCCCGTGCTCTGCTTACCTCTGGGGCTTATTGTGAACACTGTACCTCCTCTACCAGGCAATGTGCGCCTTGGGGACAGAGATCGTATCCAGTTGTTACTACATATATTTTTTTCCTTTCTTTGTTTTTTTGAGATAGAGTCTCACTATGTCACCCTCAGTAGAGTACTGTGGCATCACAGCTCACAGCAAACTCCAAACTCTTGGGCTTAAGCGATTCTCTCTTGCCTCTGCCTCCCATGTAGCTGGGACTACAGGTGCTCGCCACAGCGCCTGGCTATTCTTTTTGTTGCAGTTGTTGTTGTTTAGCAGGCCCAGGCCAGTTTCAAACCTGCCAGCCTCAGTGTATGTGGCTGGGGCCATAACCACTGTGCTACAGGCACCAAGCCAATGCCCAGCTATTTTTTAGAGATGGGATCTAGCTCTTGCTCAGGCTGGCCTTCCGACTCAGTCCCTCAGAGTGTTAGGATTACAGGTGTAAGCCACCACGCCTAGCCATGACAGTCTTTTTTAGAAGAGTTCTTGTAAGGATGCTTTATGTATGTGTCTCTAGAAGAGGCATATATATGTGATGTCTGAGAAGTCACTCAAATAATTAATTTAGAATTTATGTACAAGGTAGTCTAGGTGACAAAGGAAACCCCAGATTATGATTCTAGCCCCTCGCCCCCAACCATTATTAAATCTTAGACTCTCTGGGGTCATCTAGTCTATTTCTGTCACATTACAAGCCTGGCAACTGGAATGTGCAGAGAGGAGAAAGATGACCTCAAATTGATCAGCTAATCTGGCAGAAGCTGAGACCAGAAACCAGGCCTCCCAAATCTCATTCCAACATTCTCCTAATCCAATTTCACAACATCATACACATGGTCAGGAGAAAACAGTAATTCAAGGGCAAGGCTCAGGTCCACATGAGTGGAGCAGGGAGGGACTGGTCATCAGGGCTGAAAGGACTTCACAAAAGATGGACACAGGAGCAGCCTCAACAACTGTAGCTCAGGAGGCGAAAGCCAGGCCAGCTCTCTTCCTCTCCTCTAACCCATACTTTAATTTCATAACAAACCAAGACTGGAAATCAGGAAAACTGGATTGTAGCCAAGGCACCCAGATGTACAAAAGCGTGAGATTTGGGGTCTGGTTTTACCCACCACGCCTCTCATAAGGATATCTACTTACTTAGGGATATCTTAGCTATCTAGAAGTAAAACAAGGATTAAAAATACTTACAAGATTAAATTAGAAAGTGTAAGAGTTAAAAGAGTCAAGGTTAATTCTAGACCTTTGCCTTGAATAGTAAGGGATGGTAAGGCTATCCTTTGAAATAAAGAACACAGACAAAAGAAAATACTTCTTACTAAGTATAATAAATGCAGATACTATATTTTGTGTTTGTGGTGAAAGTGAATGCTAAATAAAGTTCAATGCCATTTCCCCTAGTTTAGGCTTTACTGGGGCAGGAGCTGGACCCCAGGCAAGTTACTAGTCACAACCCCCCACCTCGTATTTTCTCACCTCCAAAAAGTGGAGTGTTATTTTCTGTGCCCCAGAAGAAGTGACTACTTCAGTGTGCAAACAGCCCATCCACTTAAAGGACAACAGAAGGTCCCTTTGTGACAATTTTCACAGCCTATGGTAAAGGCCAGCCTTGGAAGTCACTACCGATTACGAGCTGTTACAAGAGCATCTTTAAAACACGTTCAGCCGTTTGGTAAAGTATACTTGCTGTGCCTGCTCCAAATGTCATCATGTCCTTCAAGGGTGATGTTATTTTTGAGGCCACCCTGCAAAAGGTCAGGTATGGCAGATAAGTGAGGAATGTCTGCAGGTCCAGATACCCTAAAACTGCTACCCATACCCTTGCTAATAATTTAGTTCTAGCCCTCATTGAGTCTAGTTGCCACTTTTCCTGGTTTCCTGAACCAGACCAAAGCCCAGGAAGGAAATCATATCTTGGTCATCTCCTTCTTCCCAAAGGCCTCAGCACAAGGACCCCCT